>JZKD02S0322731.1:682902-694767 GCA_000966675.3 Picea glauca | reverse complement strand
GAATTATAGCATTGAGAAAAGGATTATTGGGGGATGGAAAGTTTATTATGGGCTTGAAAACAATTGTAAATCAGTTGATATTTGGAGTTGGGATAAGAAGAAACTCCTCCTTGAGACTCTTGTTACACCTATTATTCTTTATGGATGTGAAGTCAGGGGCTATAGTATCTCTCTTGAATCCTGGAGAAAGATAGAGCAAACACAAAATAATTTTATAACCTATAATCTCAAAATTAAAGGAAATACACCCTATCCCATCCTCCTCTTAGAAACAATCCTCTCCCACATTGAGAGCACGGATATGACTAGATACCTAATGTATAAGAACAAGTTAAACAACATGGAAGACAAGAGGATTCCTAAAATTTCTTTAAAATTGAGTCGTAACCACCATCGACTCAAGCGAGGATGGCATAAAGATGCTCGGTCTTGGATAAACTATTGGGGAATCATGGAAGACACCATTTTGCATAATAAAGATACTATTAAAAAAGTCGTCAAATCAAAATTTAAGGAGAAAATGTGGTGTGATAAAGAGTTAGAGGGAAAAAGAAAATTAAGGTATTATAAGGATGTAATCAACCCTAATCTGGAAGATCAAAATTATCTATCTGTTTTGCCAAGTGTAAGAAAAAAAATAAGCATTGCTAAGATAAGAACAAATTCTCACAAGCTCCATAGTGAAACTGGACATTGGTCAATTCCTAAAATGCCATGGGATGAAAGAGTGTGTCACATTTGTGACACTAAGAAGGTTGAAGATGAAAAACACTTTCTCTTAGATTGTCCGGTCTATACCCAGATTAGATCTCATTTTCAAAATATTTGTCACACTACCAACCTTCCTAACCTCTTAACTCAACAAAACTATGGTGATGTTGGAAAGCTTCTCTTAATGCTTTTTGAGCACATAAACAAAATTCTAAAAAGTAATCACCCACCCTCTTAAGGTCTTAGTGGAGGTTAATCATAATCATAATCATCAATTATTAATATTATATATATTTTTTAACTAAAACGGTTATGTATTTTATTAAATGGGAAATCCAACTGGCCGCAGCCTTACATCCTTCACAATAGCCATCTACGTTCTTTTACACGATGTTGTCATTTTCAAGGAATACAAATTTTTATTGGGTCTCCATCATTTATGCTTAGTTCTCCTTGGGCCAAGAGGCAACCTTTATTGGCTAAAATGTTTGCTTCTTTGTTTGAGTCCCTGAGTATATGATAACAGTTGAAGGAGGTGAAGTCCTGGAGAATGTGTCTTAACCTTTGCAGGTTCTTGTTTAGGCCAGTGTCATTAAATTGTCCTCTCAAATGTATCATTTTGATCAAGATTTCAGAATCTCCAAACGCTTGTAGGTTCCGATGTCCTCTTTCCTTGGCTATCTGGAATACTTTTATCAAACTCAGGATTTTTGCTTGGTTGTTGGTTCGTTGTCCGAGTCCCCAACAAAAGGTTTCTAGAATTTTCCCTTCGCTGGAGTAAATGATTCCTCCAGCTCCCGCTGTCCCAGGGTTTCCCTTGGAGGCTCCGTCGAAGAATACTGAAGTTATTCCTTGCTTCTGCCACCAACTTTGGAATGTGTCATATTTGTCTCTTAGCCTCCATTTTGTTTCGGAATGGGGTTTTTCAATGCTTTGGGTCCGAAGGGTGAGCTCAGAGTTTCCAAGCCACTTCTTTTCTTCCTGCTGCAGCGAAATGTCATATTTGTGGTTTTGAGAGCTCAAAGTTTCTAGGAGGAGGCCTTTTGCTTTCGCAGCTACCATGCTGGGGGTCCATGCTGTATTGTTGAAAATTTGCTCCTTTCTTGCAAGCCAAAGCTTCCAACACACATACTTGGGGATGGAGATCTAGACTCTGACCCATAGCGTTTTCAATGAGAGCGATGGGTAACGGTCCTTCCAGGTTGTGAAAAGATCTACTACTGAGATGTTAGAAGGGGCAGTGACCTTGAGGCCATGGAGGAAGAGGAGCCAAACTTTGTTTGCAAATTGACAGTCTACAAACAAGTGATCTGAGGTTTCCATGGCTTCTTTGCATAAAGAACATCTGTGTGGATTGGCAATGTTTCTTTTCATTAAATTTTCGTCGGTCAAGATCTTTTTGTGCATTAGAGTCCAGAAAAAGAAATTTACCTTGGGGATCGCCAAAGAGTCCCATACCTCCATCCAGATTCTTGCAGGGGGTGGTCTATCTTTCTGAAGTTGTAGCAGAGCATAGCCTTTGGCTGTGGAGAAAGTCCCTATGGGTCCCCAGCCCCAGTTGTCTTTTTCAGTCTTATGCACAGGTGCTGCCTCTCGAAGCTCTGCTTTGAGCATTTCAAGTTGTTGAAGGAGGCGGTTTGGGACGTTGCCAAATTGCCATTCTAACCAGGAGCCGTTCTCGTCCCATTTTGAGATGTCATTGATGCTCTGTTTTCCTCTGTGGACTAGAAAATCGCGAATTTCATTCAGGCTGGCGTTTGAAGCAAGGGGCGACCTCCCCATTATCCGATCTGTCCAAAGGTTGGTTCATTTTCCATTTCCAGGAACGCGATACAGATCTTGGGTGAAGAAACGCGTCCCTTTGAGGCACAATTGCCATAGCAGCATGCTTTTCCTGTTGGAGGCGATTTGTAAATTTCTAATTTTAGCATTTGGAATGTATTTGTGCAATAACGTTTTGCTGACAAGATGAGTGGGTTAACTGTGCATCTTCCACAGGGTTTTGCATCCAAGTGCTGTGTTGACAAGAGATGGATCTCGAATCTGAAGCTCGCCTTCTCTCAGAGTCCGCTTTACTGTATCCCATCTGACCAAATGGAACTTGCGTTGATTCTCTTTCCCACCATGCCACAGGAAGTCTCTCAACAACTTGTTGATTTTCCCAGTAATCGATTTGGGTTCCAGGAGATAGGCTGCTTGGTAGATCGGCAGTGAAGAAAGGAATGACTTTATCAGTGTTAATTTACCTCCATGTGTGAGCCAATGTCCTCCCTAGGCATCAATTTTTCCTTTAATTTTTGTTAGAACTCCTTCCCATAGGTTGACTTTATTTATGCCCAATGATAATGGGAGCCCAAGGTACTGTATCTTTTCCCAATCTGCGTGCCCTTTGAACCCCAGGGTGCATGCAATCCTTTGTGTTTCGTGTTCTGTTGCATTCAAACTGTATACAACACTTTTCCTTTCACTTATCAGAGCTCCTGACACTTTGCAGTAATCTTGAAGAGTGCTCTTGAATGCAAAGGCTACTCTGTTTGAGGCTCCTCCTAGCATAAGAGAGTCATCCGCGAATAGAGCATGATTTATAGGCTTAAGGTCCTTTGTTATTCTCAAGCCTGGGGCAGCTCCTATTATCCTTTCCTGCTCCAGCTTCCTGCTGAGTGAATCCGCCATTAAAATGTACAGAAATGGAGAAAGAGGGTAGCCTTGCCTCAATCCCCTCGAAGATTTAAAGAATTTTGTTGGCCTCCCGTTTACCAAAGGTGCTATCCAAGGGCTATGGGTACATGCTTGTATCAGATTTACAAACTCTTGCTCAAATACGAATGAGAGCAACACTTGATATAGGAAGGACAACTTTACTATGTCGAAGGCATTGGCCATGTCTAGCTTGATCAGCATGCCTTTCTCTTTTCTGAGGTTGCTGGAATGCATAGCTTCCTGAACTAGGATTACATTGTCCAGGATGTGTCTCCCTTTGACAAATCCTCCTTGCGATTATGAGATGAGCTTGCCCAGCAGAGGCTTTATTCTGTTTGCAAGGAGTTTTGCAATTATCTTATAAGAGGTGTTACATAGGGAGATTGGCCTGAATCTATCAAAGGAGGCGGGATTTGTTTCTTTCGGGATTAAAGCAAGGAAAGTTGAGTTGGTGCAACCTCCCAGTTTTTCTTTATGTAGGAATCCTTTTATCATTCTAATGAGATCAGATTTGATTATGTTCCAACATATCCTGTAAAAATGAATGGTGAACCCATCTGGCCCTGGAGCTTTGTCAGGGTCCATGGACGAGATGATTTTGTTGATTTCTTCTTCGTTGGTTGGACTCAATAATGCTGCATTATCTTCCTTTGTGACTAGAGCCAGGATGTTCTTGAGGAATTCCTTATTGCCTTCTTCATTATCATCATTCTCTTTGCTGTAAAAATGTTGGAAATGTGAGACAGCAGTAGCCTTTATTGGTCTATTCCTTTGCAAAGCTTCCCATCATTAGTTGTGATCTCAGAGATGTGATTCCTGGAGAGGCGGGATTTAAATTGACGATGGAAGTAAGATGTATTTCTGTCACCAGATTCCAGCCATAGGCTGCGGGATTTTAGTCTCCAGTATTCTTCTTCGTTTCTGAAGGAGCGGTAAGTTTTACATTGGGTTGCTTGCTCCTTTTCCAGATCTGTTTTGGCAATATCTTTTATTTCCATTTCATTCTGCAGCTTTCCCAACTGCTGCACTAGCTCCTTTCTTTGGGTATTGGGGCTGCTTACTGGGAGTTTGCTCCATTCCTTGAGGGCTTTTTTTGTTATTTTTAATTTTTGTTCCCAGACAAAGTTGGGAGAGCCAGTAACTGAGGTGGACCATGCCAGTCGGACAGTCTTTGCAAAGCCACTCTTTTCTTTCCACAAAGGGCTAAATCTGAATGAGATTGGGCCTAAGTTTTCTTCTTCCTCTAACGAAAGCAGGATGGGTTTGTGATTCGAGGTAAGCTTGGGGAGGATGGTTGTAGAGATTAGCTTCCTTTCCAACAACAAAGTGCTTTGAACCAAACACCTATCCAATCTGGCAGAAATGTGATCCTCCCATGTCCTGTTATTGGTCCATGTGTAGAGCCCTTTGCATGGTTTGAAGTCCATTAGATCCCACTGTTGTATCATGTCTTCTACTACATAAATCATTTGATCCTTGCTGGTCCTTCCTCCCCTCTTTTATTTTCCATTCATTACTAGGTTGAGGTCTCCATCACTGATTATGTTGTTTGGAGAATTTAGTTCTAGAAACTCATTTAAAGTTTTCCAACAATATTTCTTTTCGGAATACAAAGTTGGTACATATAGATTGAATAAAGCGATGGTTAACTTACTTTCTGTATGCTTCAGTTCTGTGAAGCTCCAATGCTGGGTGTTGTAGGAGTTGACGAGGCTGAACTGTTCTTCCTTCCACAGTGTTGCTATTCCTCCAGAGGAGCCCCTTGCACTGATTGCTTTCCCTGTATTCTTCTGCAATTTGTTTTTACTAATCTCTAGAAGGGCTTCCCCTTCGATTTTTGTCTCTTGGAGCATGAGGATGTCTGTTGGTTCCACTTTCATCAGGTCCTTGACCGCTTCAATTTTCATCGAATCCGCCAGTCCTCTACAGTTCCAAGAGACGATTTTCATTACTTACTATTGGGGGTGGATGGGCCTCCTCCTTTTAGAGACCTTATTCTTGTGTTTCTGTCGATTGACATTTCTATGGTAGGTTGGCTTCCTTGGGTCTTTTTTCTTTCTGCCTCTTCCTCCCTTGCTTCTTTACGGGACATTCTTCCCGCTCTTTTGGCTGGCCTTTCTAGGATCTCATCCTCTGAGGAGCTTGATGGTTCTAGTACTTTCTTTCTGGCTATGTCTGTGTATGAGGGAGAGGGGACTACATCCAGGGTTCCTGCCGTTTGCCCTTGTTCCCTTGTATCTTTCCCTTTTGGGGTGGATTTTGGATGTTCCCTGTTATCCATGATTATTTCTGATTCTTCTGTGTCCTTATTGGGCTTTTCTGTTTGAGGTCCTGATTGCGGCGTGGGATTGGAGCTCCCGTCGATTTGCTCTTGCTCCAGTTGCCCGGGATTGCCATTCCTCGTTGTTCCTTTGCTTCTAGATCTTGTTGTCCCTGATTTCTGGACTGTGATCCACTAATTTGCTTTCATGTTCTCACTCTCATCTGCATTCTTTTTTTTGCAGTGCCTTGCGAAGTGGCCGTAGCCGTGGCAGTGCTGGCATTTGAAGGGTAGCTGCTCATAATCTAGCTCCTGAATATGCGTCCAATCTGCAACAGTTAGTTTGATTGCATTTGGTAGTCCCACTTCCAGATTGACCTCCACACAGATCCAGGCGCATGAATACTGATCTTTTCTCGCTGCTTGGTCAATATACCTTCCGAGCGTATTGCCGATTGCATGCAATGATTTTTGATTCTAGCAATGTAAAGGGAGATGGGGTAGGTGAACCCACACTGGAATGGCGGATGGCACATCCTGGGCTGGATCGAAGTCCGAGGTCCATTTGTTCAGATATAACCCCTGAGGCCCCATGAAGTATGGGTCGTTTCTGAAAATGAGATTTTTGTCTTCAGGGTTTTCGAAGACGAAAACGAAGTAGCCTTTCCCTACAAAATGACTCTTTATACCTTCTGAGATGAGTGGGCTCTAGTTCCTCTGCACCCAAGCTTTGACGGATTTGGGAGAGGGCCAGAGCCAGGTGAATTGCTCGATAAGACCTCTGTCTACTAGATTGACTGTCGACCTGCAAGTTTCTTCTAAAGGCAGTTCTATGCTTGGGATGCATTCCAGCTTCTTGACAAATTTCTGTTGTGCTGTTGACGACGGTCTCTTGGAAGCTTCGGCAATGAGCTTCCTGAAGGCATTGATCTCTGGCAAAGGGGGAGGGGTGGGGGCGGCTCCCCCACCAGCGTCCATGGCTGGGGGACCCCTGCTCGCTGCACTGTGCTCCTCACGCGTTAGGTCGCGCTCCTCACGCTCCTCATGCGACCCGCAGATTTTAATATTATATTAGTTATGGTGTCATTTAACAATTGATTATGAGACTTTATTCACTTATTTTACATTCAATTCTCAATTACGAGTTATATTTGTATTTGAGAGTCAACAACTTTTATTTTTTCAGGTAATTATAATGTAATTATTGTCGAAATCACAATTTTACATTGTTTAAATCGATTTTTTAAATGCAGCATCTTCAAAATGCAGTTCCAACTATCCTTCTAAATTTTAGACTGAATTTTGAATAAAACTCATTAAAAAATCATAACGGGAAAAAATATATTGGGGTGTCTTTTAGGTTAAGGGCTACAATAAGGATATATGTAAGGGTCATTACAAGGTTTATAAATAATGAGGTATGATCAAAATAAATCACTTGTAATATAAGAGTCAAGCAAGGGTGATTTCTATCTCCAACTATTTTTTACATGCATATTGACAAATTAGATTATTTCCTCAAGGAAGTAGGATGTATAGGCATGAATTTGGCATAATTAATCATCCTCCTTTTATATGCAAATGATATTGTCATTTTAGTAAGGATCTCATATGGTATTCATAAACAACTTAAATTCTATAAAATTTATGCACTAACTATGGTATGCTAGTAAATATTTGATAAAACAAAGGTAATGATCATTAAATACAAGAAAATCACCTATCTAGTTTTTGTTTACAATAACAACAACTTGGAAAAAATGCACTTTTTTAACTATATTTGAATTAATTTTCATTACCAAGCTAAATTGGAAGTAATATATTGTTGAAAGAATAATCAGTTGGGGTTGGAAATAATTTTATGGTCTCGAATATAAATAAAGTTGTTGAGTTTTGGTTTTGGGGAAAAAAGAATATCCTCTTAGATACACTTGTCACTTAGTGATTTTGTATGGTTTTGAAGTTTGGGGATGTAGCATTTCTAGAGAAACCTAGAGAAAATAGAGAAAATCCATAAGCATTTTATAATTAATAACCTTGAAATTAAAGGCAATACAGAGTGTCTAATCCTCATTTTAGAAGTTGATATTCCCCACATTGATAGTAAGGTTGTGATCATGTACAATATCCACAAAAGTCACGAGACTTAAAAGGGGTTGGATTAGAGATCACCAGTGGGGGTAGTGGAGGAGACTTCTCTTTGAAATATCAAAACTATCTTTCTATTATAGCTAACTTAAAAAAGAAAATAAATATTGCAAAAATAAGAACAAACTCTCCCCAACTTCATAGCGATATAGGGTGTTAGACAAAACCCAACACAACTTGGCATGAAAGAAGTGATATAGAGTGTTAAACAAGACCCAAAACAACATGGCATGAAAATTTTTGTAAAATCCCTAAAATCAATAAAGAAAATGATATAAAACACTTCTCTTAAAGTGTCCAACCTCTCTCCAATCTACATAAGCATTAGATTTGATTTTCAAAATATTTGTAATACAAATGATTTTTATAATTTATTAAATTGTAAAATAAGGAAAACTAAAAAAATTTAACTCCAATTTTTTTTATCATATAAACAAAATAACAAAATAAAATAATAAACTTTAATTTTATTTATTTTTAAAACATGTGAACACAATTGTTACATCAATTATTATATAAAAAAAATTATTTATTTTTAAAACATGTGAACACAATTATGACATCATTTATCATATTAAAAAATTCAAAAATATATTTTTAATATGGTTAACACTTATTACTTATTTATTTAAAACATCATTTCTTATATGCATTATTATTTTGTGATATATTAATTCAATTGATACCATATAATACCACATCAATACAATATCCAAACTTACCACATCAATACAATATCCAAACTAAAAAAAAAATAAGAAGACCTCGGATTTTAAAAGATGAATTAAGATTAGTGGCCTATAAACCACCACATAAACCCTACACAAAGTTGTAAACCACCACATAAACTCTACCCAATAATTATGACTCTACAATTAAAATATAGTTTATATTTTAAGGATTAACAATCATTAGATAACTTTGAAAACCTATAATAGATAGCTTTGAAAACCTATACTATATAATTTAAAGGTAAAATGAGTTACACTCGTTTCTTATTTATTTTGTTATTGCTTGTATTTGAGTTTCGAACATAAGGAAAGACTCAAAAACCAATTTTGCTAAGAAGATTTGACGTTAGACTTTCCTTCATTAACAAAATAAATCAAATGGTTTTTTAATATTACTTTATATGAAATGTACATATTAATATTTGAAATTAAAAAAACACTTTGAAGAATCATTTAATTAATTTTACCCTATAACTTTATTTATACCATATTATTTATTTTTATGTCTAAATTATTTTATAATTAACAATTTATGCCATATTATTTATTTTTATGACTAAATTATTTTATATTTAACAATTAAAATTTTTAAATGTAATTGGGCAACCACTTTGTTGATTAATGATCCATTTTAAACAATAATTATTGTACTAATTCATTCATTATTTATTAATCATTAATATTATATTGCTAAACAATAATTATTGTATTAATTCATTCATTATTTATTAATTATTAATATTATATTGCTTAGATTGTCATTTAACAAATGATTATGAGATTTTATTTACTTATTTTACATTTAATTTTCAATTAAAGATTTTATTTAAGAGTCTATAATTTTTAATTTTTTAAATAATTATAATTAATTATTATATAAATATTAACCAATCATAATTTTACATTGTTTAAATCACATTTTTAAATGAATAATTTAATTCAACCTTTTCAAAATATAANATTTTCAATTAAAGATTTTATTTGAGACTCTATAATTTTTAATTTTTAAATAAATATAATTAATTATTATATAAATATTAACCAATCATAATTTTACATTATTTAAATCACATTTTTAAATAAATAATTCAATTCAACCTCTTCAAAATATAATTCAATCCAATTATCTTCAAAAAAGAAAATTGGTGTGATAGAACAATTGGTTGTTATTGATAGTTATGTTTTCATTCCTCCGAGTGACAACCCACCAAAAATGTAACATCACATTCCTTAACGGCGTGCGTGATCCACCACACCCCATATATATATATATATATATATATATAAAGTTTCTTATCTCCTCGGCTCGCCTATAAGCAGAGGTACTTATCAACCATGTTTGTCATCTCCGGGATTGGAAGAACGGTTCCCAGTGGGAATAGAGTATTGTATCAACAGTGATAACGACGGCATTACTTCCAGTGACCGGAGTCGTCGCAGGCGAGAAGAAACCCGGTTGCCGGATTGTTCAATAGTGGATAGTGGGACATGACAAATCTGGTATGGATGGATTTCATTTCCTTTTCAGCAGCTCAGTGATGTTCAAGTCTACTACTCCTACCTTCCACGTTTCCTGACAGATTCCACAAAGTAGAGGACCGCCAAATATTCCAAGCATCCGCCGCCTTGACTTAGAGACAATAGGTATTTGGCGGTGTAGCACCAAGTTGAAAATAATGCCGGTGATTCCAGAAGGTTGATAGCGACATGGCACGTGTTTAATGGAGTGAAAAACTTATTAATTCCACGGTACGTGTGTAATTGAGTGAGTGTAATTTTGTAAAAAGTTATAATGTTATGAGAATTTTAATTATATAATTTTAAATTCAAGAATTTCAATCCATTAAACGAATAAGGATTTAGAGTGTGGATTTAGAGAAATATTGCGGGTCGAGGTCTACGGTTCTGTATAATTAAGCATCATTCTCTCTATATAGATATATTCTTTATTATCCCAGTAACACCATTACATTTACCCAACCATTCTGACCATGTTGATACATGTTACATGTTTGTTGAAAAAAATAAACTTTTAATTATGATACATGTTACATGTTTCTTAAAAAAGATAAACTTTTAATTAAACAAAAGAAAGATAAACTTTTTATCAGAAAACTCTCACTCCCCTACTCCACCCATGATAATGAGAACCAAATTGAAGTACCACTTATTGATGGTGAACAGAATTCCAGCTTGACACCCTAAATCATAAAGAACAATTGTAATTCAACATTACTCATATCACTAAATGTAAAACTATGATGAATTTAGTCAATCTAGCTAACATCACAAACCTTCTATGTTGATTAGGAGCAATATCCCCCATGTACTCGGAAATCTGCTAAGAAAATAGGCTAAATGAAAGATCAATGTGTCGGTACCATTGTGATTGAGAAGCACATTGCTGGGTTATTCTAAAGCAATTATTTAAAGAGATCAAGTAATGAATGAAACAATATAAGAAAAAATGGTATATTAAAGCATATCTCGTTATATCACATTGTGTGTGTGCATTTCACATTTGGTATCAAGGTTGTTTAATTTTATAAGGGGTATAGAATATTCTAAGACTAGTTGCAATTTCAATATCTATAGAAATTATCAAAATGTGATATGACTAGTTTGCATTTAATTATTGGCTTCTTCAAATTCAGGTCTTCAACAAATTTCAAGTTTAAAAATAGGTTCTCTTTTTGGTAGGTAAATGGAAATAAGGGTCCTAACACCAAGTCCGTGAACAGTTAAAATATCAATTCATAGAACTAGTTCATCTATTCATTGTATCTAGACATGTGTAGATTTGTCTAGAAGTGAAGTGTCCATGTGGTGAGAACATGGAAACCTAGAAAGAGAATAACAATTGCAAAAGATTATTTATAAATATGAAAACTCAAATTGTCTCTAAAGGACACATTCTCAACTTGAAACAATGACAGTGTTCAGGTAAAAAAATAATACTACCATAATTTCATCAACAAAAACATACAATAATGTGTATAATTTATATAATTTATGATACTCCAACTAAAAATATTGTGTATAAATTACATACTTTATGATACTCCAACTAAAAATGTTGTCTAAAATCATTGCAACTAGAATTATGAACAAGAATTCTAAGCATCCATTAAAATTCTATAGAACAAATTTGATGAAATTAAAATAATCACCTTATATTAACCTATTAAAACAAAACAAAAAAGCTTTCCATTTTCAGAAACATAAATTGATAGTGCATAATGGTAAATATACAAATTATACTAGGGGCCACGTGGGACCCACCAACAATAGTTACAAGAGTTTCAAAAAAATCTT
>JZKD02S0322731.1:652760-665897 GCA_000966675.3 Picea glauca | reverse complement strand
AAATTATCACCAAAGTACTATGGCCCTTATAAGGTGTTGCAAAAGATTGGTACTATGGCATACAAATTGGAGTTGCATGCATCTTCATGAGTACACCCAATTTTCCATGTTTCATTCTTAAAAAAGGTTATAGGTGACAAGATACCAGTTCAAACTATAATTCCAGAACTTTACAAGGAAGGGAAAATCATATTGGAGCCTGAAGCCATCACTAACACAAGAATTCACCAGCTGAGGAATAGATCCATTTTGGAGTATCTCATTAAATGGAGGAAACTACCGGCTGAAGATTGCACTTGGGAAGATGAGTATTTTATATAGAAGCATCCAAGAGTTACTCAAGTTTTTTGGACAACACTTGTCTCAAGGGGAGGGACATGTTAATCCCTAAATAGTGGCACATTACCCCTTAATTGGGGCATATTTTTGTTTTTTTCTAGTTTGTCCATGACCTGCGGGACTAGCATGTGGCTGAGAAACCAAAAATCAGGATCATCTAAGCCGTAAAAATCACCCGAGGATCACACCCGACCTGAACCACACCAACCCTTAACATGGCTAGATTTTTTGTCCCCGCAGGTTTCGAACCGATGACTTTAACATCAAGGAGTGGCTTAATAGCACACTCTATCACTGACTATCCTACACCTCGGGGACTTGATTGGGGCATATTACATTATTTTATTTATGTCGGCTTGGGTCCATTAGTTGTAATTATACCTCCTAGTCTCCTATATATACCAAGGAGATATTTTCATTTGGAATCATCTTGTATTTGGACATTTATGTGGTGTATAAGGAGGTTTCCCCCTCGAAGAGGCTTATTATCTGAACTTCTCTCTTTTTCAAGGTGTTGAATACTTATTCTAAGGTTTTTCTATGCTATATTGATATTTGATTCGTAACATGTATCTGGTAAATGATTAGAATAAGAATTTATCTCAATATGCTCATATGCTACCAAGAATAATACTTTTCAAAGACTGCTACCTCAACTATAGTTTTTACTTGTAATGAGGTAGTTATTAAACTTGTCATGTGCAACTTTGAATATTATCAACTTAATCAATCAAACCTGGAACTTGGAGTCTTGTCCTCAAGAATGAGTGTGTTTCTTTTCTTCCAATTCTCCTTCACTCAAGATGACAAGTGCTTTCTTCAACCTGTCCTATGTACTAAGACAATATATTATCTTGACATAAATCTAAGTTAGAGAATAAACTCTAATCTCATTTTAATACCTTGACTTTAATTTTGACCAAGGGTTAGTATGATGGTCATAGATTCAACATACAACCTATAAGGTCAAAATAATGTCATAAATAGATGCATATCAAAATGATCAAACCTGGAGTGTATTATTCCTCTGAATGTGCTCGATTTGAGATACTTCTGGATCTATGACAAAAGATCCCTTCTCCTGCAAGTAGCCTTTAGAATAATAATGTGTTTTAAACTTATGTAAGTACATACCTATGAAAATATCTTGCTAGGGTAAGGTGCACTAGGAATATAAAACAATAGTCCCAACACTTCACAAAAAATTTCACAACAACTGGTACTGCAGTTGGTGCTGGCACTGCAATTGGCATGAAGGAAATGGCACTGCAACTGCAAATGATAATGCAATTGTAACTGTAACTGGTACTGCAACTGCAACTGGTATTGCAACTGCAACTGGTACTGCAACTGCAATTGCAAATTAGGGTTTTATGAGGAAACCCTAATTTTTCAACTTTCAGATTTTGGAATTCTCATCCAAGGACTAGATGTGTTGAGCCGAGGTGAGTAGGCTGGAGCAGTTTGATTTAAAAAAATTCAAGTTTTACCCCCTGAAAAATTGACCTGCACAAATCTAGACTGGTACTTCTGGTATTGGTTCTGGTTTCTTGGTTTTCTGGTACTAGTCAAAACTAGGGTTTGACTTTCCGGAGGATCTGGCCATTGAAAAGGTGCACTCAAGATGCCAATGAGTTCACCAGGATATGGCACACTTCCCTAGATGGTTTTTAATCAGAAATTATCTTCCAACAAAAATCCTTAATTTTCTTGTACGACAACAATGATGTTTTTGGTTACCCAATGAAAGATTCTCTACTCAGTTTAGCTATGATTCCATGTTAAATTTAGAGCTGCTATTAAGTTCTTTTCAATTTACTAGACAATAATAGCATAAGTAAGATCACTGAGAGAAACACAATCACAAGGTACACAACATTTTGTCCTGGGAAACCCTCATGGGGGAGAAAACCCATCAAAAACTTCCTTAATATAGTTTGCCAATACAATGCTAAGATAGAAGACAACACCACCAAGAATAACCAAGACTGAGCATGCGCCTCTCTCTCTCTCCTTATTTTGGAAACTACAACTATCTCCAAAACTTGTGCACTAGATGAGTGGTTGAGTGAGTGTGAGAATGAGGCATCATCCCCTCTTATTTATACTAGCTGATAGGTGCTAGGGTTGTGTCTCTTCACCAAGCTGGGTTGACTTCTTCAATTAGTGGCTAAAACCACTTTAAATATCCCTAGGGGTCAAATTCTCAATTAGCACCCTTTAACTAGGGTTTGACCAATACACAAAAGGGGATTTGGTCATAGATAAGTCCCGACATATTCAATCCACAAAAGGGGATTGATCTATATGATAATAACCCAATTATATTTAGAATATTCTTCGTAGTTACAATATTTCAACATCCTTTCACGCCTAAAATATTTGTCTAATCCACTAGTTGTTGCCTTTATTGCTCCATTACTCCATACCTTTGGGGGATTCTCTGTTCGATTTGGACATCAGTCGAGGTCTTCTGTATTTAATATTACGCGATGCCAATTCTTCACTGTCATGATAAATATTGATTGCACGTCCCATCATGTGGTGTGTTGGATGCTCCTTAGATATCATCTATGTAGTCACGTCTCTCTGCACTATCGCTCCCTTCAATGCAGGCAGGTTTCCTTATACCTATTTTTCTCTTATCTGCGACAGTTTCCTGCATCCCTTCTTTATGTATAACCAAAAATTATTTACTTTGTCAACGTCCAACCTCTTCCATTTCATATTTTTTCCTACTTTCCTTTCTTTTTCTGTTCTTTTTATATCTTTTCCTTCCTATAGTACACTATGATACAATTTTAAACTGTGCATCTCCTCTAGTGCATGGAAGGAAGACCGTCCCTATATAGTTTCAGTCATCTCCCATTTGCTAGTACTTCCATGACTTGTCCATCTAACTGCTCTAGATGAACAACACTTGCATCTATCACATGTCTAATCATATATGGCCCTAACCAGTGTGTCATGAACTTTCCTGGGTGTTGTAAGAAATTGTTTTCATAGAGAAGTACTAAATCCCTTGTCTGGAACTTCTTCTTCTTGATGTGTCTATCATGCCATTCCTTCTCTTGTGCCTTTTGTACTTGCTGATGGAAACCTACAAGCAAGTGATCTTCCTCTAGTATTAATAACTGTGAGAGCCTTTCTTCTACTGCACAGGAATCCATTAGATATTTCATTCACACAATGCACAGACTTGGTATAAGAAATTCCATGGGCATGATTGTTTCTTGTCGGAATGCTAAATTAAAGGGTGTCTGTCCTATCAACTTCTTGTTTGTATTTTTGTAAGCCTAGAGTAACACATGTATCCTTAAATCCCATTCATACCTCCTTACGTTGCACACTTTGGTCAACGCATTTCCCAGTATCTTGTTGAATGCTTCCACCGTTCCATTTTCTTGTGGGTGATATGGAGTGTTGTTTCGATGTTGTATCTCGAACTCTTCTATCAGTTCTTCAATTTTCTTATTTAGAAAGTGAGTCCCCTAATCACTCATAATTATTTTAGGACACCCAAACCTTATAACGATGTTCTCAAACAAGAATCGTGTAGCTATCTCTGTGCTGCAATTTGTAACAGGTTCTTCTTCTTCCCATCTAGTCAAGTAGTCTATCGCGGTAATTATGTATCCGACTCATGTTCTTCTCGTTGGTGGGTTAATAGGTTCGACAAAATCCACTGCCCATTTTTCAAATGTTTGTAAGGTAACCTGTGGATTCAATGGAATCTCATCCCTTCGTGATGGCCTTCCTATTCTCTAAAAAACTTCGCATATATGATAGTATTTATTCACATCCTTATGGATTGTAGGCCACCATAGTCCTTCACACAAGATCTTCTGCGTTGTCTCCTTTCTTGCATAGTGTACTCCTGAAATTACCTCGTGTGCCTCTACTAAAATCATGGGTCTTTCATGTTCTAACATACATCGTCGCAGTATCCCATCGAAGCCTAACTTATATAAGTTTCTTGCAATCAACTGGTAATCGACTGATCTGACCAGAAGATATTTATTTTGGGCTATTGTCATATCGTATGGATCCATTCATGTGCTTAAGTATTGGACAATTTTTGCAAACTGATCATCTACCATCATAACTGAAAACAATTGTGCATTGGGTAAGATACCGTCTAAATTACCTGCATCCTCTCCTGTTAGAATCTATGACAAATGGTCAGGTCCTACATTCAGTTTTCCTGGATTCACTATAACTTCAAAATAATACTCTTAAAACAGTAATATCCATTTACAGATCCTCCCCCCCAAAACTGGTTTGTTCATTAAATATCTAAGTGCAGAATGATCTATATACATCTTGAAGTGGGATCCCAATAGGTAATGTCTGAACTTCTACAAAGCATACACCATTTCCAAGCCCTCCCTTTCTTTTATCGTGTAATTTTTCTCAATAGTCAACAACTTCCTACTAACAAACGCGATCAGATGGTCTAACTTGCCATCCCCAGGCTAGGCTAGGACTGTACCGAGTGTTATTGATGATGTGTCCACATGGATGTGAAAATCCTTCTGCCAATATGGGAACACCAGAATGGGCACAGTTAATAACTTATGTTTTAATACATCCAGACCCTTCTAACAGTCTTCGTTCCACTGAAACTTAGCTTCTTTCTTCAATAACTTCTTCATTTTGGTTCTAATCTGCACATAACATTTAACAAATTTCCGATAGTAACCTGTATGACCCAATTTTGTTCTCAACTATCACATGGATTCAAGAGGTGGTAAATTAAAAATTAATGTATCTTGGCCAGATCAACTAATAGACCTTGCTTGCATACTACATGGCCTAATAGTATCCCGAATGGTGCACCGAAAATACATTTATTCAAATTTACCGAAATATGACATTGTCTACACTGATCAAGCATCAACCTTAGAGTTTCTATATGATATTTAAATGGGATAAAGACAACCCAATCATCTAGGTATACTTCAAGAAACAGATGAATAAACTCATTAAATGCCGCAAAAACCACTCTGGAAAATACAACGGATGCATTCTTTAAAGCAAACAACATCATTGTGTATTGATAGTTTCCCCACTTGATCACAAATGTTGTCTTGTGTTTGTATTATGGCGCAATATTTATCTGATGGTCTCCTGAAAAGCCATCGGTGAATGAATAGGCCTCTTGTCCTCCTACATTTTCCAATACTTCATATATAAAGGGGGTCGGGAATGAGTCATGTAAGCAAGAATCATTCAATTTTCTCAAGTCCACATAAATTATGATACCCCCTGCCTTCTTTTCCTGAACCACCATCAAACTTATCCATTCATATTATGTGACAGGTTCAATTATACCAGCTTCTATCATCTCGTCAAGTTCTCCTTTCACTTTTTTCTTATACTTTGGATTTAATCTGTAAGGTCTCTATGATGCAACCCCCCTCCCCTTCTAGGGTTCTGCGACCTCCTGGTCACTGGATCTTTCCTTCCTCTAAGTTGGATCGACTCTTCAGGATCCTGAATGAACCCAGATCAATTATGCACATGTCCCTTTTCCTCCTGTGTGCAAGTCCTGTGACACCTGCACCCTTTGTCTGCCCATTCTGGTGCTCTTCATTTTGTGGGTGCTAGCTCCTCTTCACTAGCCCCTTCCTTCATATGTCCTTGGGTTGTGCCCTTGTGCTAATGTGTGATTGTGGGAATGGGCAAGAGTGGTTTCAAGCCAACCTGTTTTTCACCCCACAATCCTCCTCGTGCTGCCACGTATCCCTTTGCGAATACCGTGGTTCCAATTGCGGCCCGCTCAAGGAAAATTAATGTTCGAGCTTGTCCTGGCCCCGCAATCCTTCCCGATCATCGATCTCATGATCTTGATGATAACGTCTAAATCGATGCTTCAGATCTACGCCTTTTAATCTACGGACTAGATCTTCTCTTCCTAGATCAACGACTGTGACCTCTTCGAAAATCCGGACTTCGGGTGTTTGAAATCTCAAACCTCGCTTTCCTCTGTACTCCAATCTTTTGGAGTTAACAATATGTTGCCACCTATCTCCCTTAACCTGCGACTAGAATTCCCTCCCTGAATCCGGCCTTCGGGAATCTCAATTCTCAAATTCTCGCATCTGCTAACTGGGTATCTCCCGTAGTGGAAGATCTATTGACATGTATCTCCCCAATCAATGGTTGTGCACTCACTTTGGGACTTTGGCCTCCTCAACCAGATCAATGGTTCTCTGACTCCTTCCTCAATCAACGATCAAGATCTTCTCTGGGCTTCGGAAAGTTCAAATGTCAAACTCTTGTCATCCTGTGGCTTTCATCGAGAGCTGATAATCTATTGGCGTGTGTCCTCCTCGGAGCAACGACTGAAAAATGTTAGGTATGAGGGGTTTTACCGCTGTATGTATAATTATTTGCATGTAATATGCTCTTAACTTGGAATTGGGGGACTTATAAATTCACTCTTAAGATCTCGATGGATGAAGATATGGAAGGAAGAAGCGGGAAACAACCAACTCTTTATATGACAACAGTGAAAAAAATAACAATTTCCAAGGGTCCTTTAGAGACGACATCATGACAACTATGTAAGATTGATTGTTATAGAACAACCATGCTTGCAGGAGTGTCATTGTGGCAATATGATCCAACATCCTAATTCAAGCACTCTAAAAGATGATAAGACCAAAACACATAAATAATAATGCAGAAATCGAACAATAGCAGGGAAGATCGAACCATTCAGAAAGCAGAAAAAAAACAAAAAACTCAACTTAGAAGGCAGAAATAAAAGTGTTGTAAGCAGAAAAAGAGCACAAAATTGGGAAGCAAAACTAAACTACTAGAATACAGAAGAATACCATTAGAAAAATATTTTCATGTTGGCTCCTCACAATATTTCAAACGAGGACTTCTAATGGTGCGGGAGTACCATTGTCTCTATAACCCTCTTAAAATTTCTGAGTTAGTGTCCAAGGAAAAAGTAATCCGGAAATGGCCTAACACTTGAAATCCTGACGTAGCGATCAACCCTTTGGTGGATACGATTAAATCATCAAGATAAGCATGGAAACTGACCGATTTATCGAAAGTTGTGTGCATAGGCTTCCTCAAAGCGATACTTGTATCAAATAAGCTAGAGGGCAAGCAATTGTAAGACATAGTATTGTGATTAGTAGTGAGAGTGGTTTCGTGATAATTTTTCCCTTCCACCTTGATTTTATTGTAACCAAAGAAACCGTCAAGTAAGGGTTCCAAGTATAACTCTACGATCTGTTGCTGAAACATTTCCATATTGAGAGGTGAGAAAAGATCTCTTATAATTGCTTGCCTGAAAGTCCGAAGACTAATACAAGTCCCTAAAAAATTAGGGGTCTTTGAAGTAGGTTCCCACTTTGAAACCCCTTCATGGTGGACTAAAAAAAAGATTTTAGTATTTAAGAAGTCTCCCAACTCCCTCTGAAAGGTTTCTTCTAGTGCAGAGTTAACAAGTTTCATTTTTTACCTAGCTGTTTTCATAGTATGCTAAGCAAGACCTGGATCAAAACCACGAAGATCCACATTGAACCAAGCAAAAACCTTTTGAAGTCCACCAACAGAATTCATCTCTTCTTCCTGTTTTTCTTTGTTTCCTCCAACACTCAAGGAAAACGAATTCTCAAGAGGATTCAAGCCTTCCATAATATTTTTATTTCCTACAGATATAATCTCCTCAGGCTTGAGAGGTTCATTTTGAATGACAGCAAAATTGCTTTCATTTTTAGGGACGTCCTTCCAGGGTTCTTCATTCTTCGAAATGTATGAATGATGTAGATATTGAAAAGCACAATCAGGCCAGTGAGGCAAGAGATGTTGAATAGGAGAGGCTACGAAGACAGCTAATCGATCAACTATAGAATTCAACTCCTTCCTAACATGAGTGATGTTAAAGGATAGGAGACTCGAGGCAAGTGCCCAAACAGTTTGGGAGTATTGTTCTATTAGCTTGTTGCTAGGAGGGTATGTCTTACGTATCAGGTTTACAACAAGCTCAGAATTTTCGAAAACTAAAAGGTGACCACAACCAAGATTAAGGGCATTCTCAATGCCTAACAACAAAGCTTCGAATTTAGTGACATCGTTTGAGCAAGAAAACTCCAACCTATATGACATATTATGAATCTTTCCTATAGGTAAGACCAAGATAATACCAGCCTCATTACCCTTATTAGAATGTGAACCATCGAAGTGCATATGCCACAATTTGTCCCTTAAATCAATTCTTTCCAGAGGAATAGTATCCTCCTCAGTGAATATGGAATACACTCCTAGGTCTTCTTCGATATAGTTTACACTAAATTGCGCAACATTCTCTATGTAGGGTGAAATTCTTCCTTCTCTAAGGACTATGATATTCCTTCCATTCTAAGGAACAGATAGATGTGTCCCATTGAGCGAGAGGTATCCACCTGTTAGGGCTTGCCAATCTCTCCCCAAGATAATTGAGTAATTTCTTACAGGCATATCGATCACCTGAATGCTCAGTGTTGTCTTTATCTCAGGGTGGGTGCACAAAACCAAGGTTACATCCTTAATCTCACCTATGGTTGTTTGTTGTAGACTATTATAGGAGAGCATGCTTCTGGCATTTTCATTTGTACAAGACAAGCCTATCTCTTCCATAATAATCTTTGACATCACATTTGGGCCGGAACCGCCATCAATGAGGCAACAATGGGTAATTTTATCCATGATCTTTACATAAATAAAGAAAGGGGGTATTTTACAGGGTATCTAAAACTATGCACACCTACTTTAATTATAGAATAATCCTCTGCGTCTACCTCTTTGGAAATACTGGCTGCAACAGAAGCTTTTCCTTCCATGAATTGTTTCATATGCATTTGTTGTTCGGGGACGACAACCATGTCTAAGAGGGTTGCACCTGCCTTAATGTTGACCAATTGATTCAGGATATTGTACTTGGAAGAGGGGGGAGAGGGAGTGATTCTTTGACTCTCAGGAATTTTAGGAGCTTGGGGTGCAACAACAATTGAGGATGAACTCAGGCTAGAAGAATTGCGAGGAGGGTCAAATTTTCCCTTTGGGGCATAGACTTTGTTTCTAGTGTTGATGACCATGACATCTTCCGATTCGACAAAATATAGGACAATGAAAGTGGCTTCTAGTATTTTAACAAAAATCTTGTCTCTGACACTTTTCTTTACCTCACATGTGGTTTCTTCGTGGTGTTCCTCACAAAAGTTACACCAACTCTGAGGCAGGATAGCCTTCGAATGGAAATTATTTTCAACCATACTTCTAAAAGGAGGTGCAAAAGAGTATGAAGCTCCAGGGTTGAGAGGGTTGACAATACCTTTCCACTCAAAAGCTATCATACGATCGTTCATATCCTGTACCAGTTGTAAGAGAGCGGACATATCCGTCTGTCTAACTGATTCTCCCTGGGGTAGACCAGTTCATTCAATCTGTTCTTCATACTCTGAGCAAGTGTGCAAAGAAGAACCAAGATTATCAATGGCCTTTTCTCAAGCCTGTGACGGTAAGGAGAAGGTAATCCATTGTAATAATTCATGAAAGCGGCCTGGTTCTGAAGGCGGATAAGTTCGTGGATTTGATTATACAACTTGGTGAAACACAAGTTGAAAGACTTGATGGTCTCACCATCCTTGTAGGTGATGTTATTATACTCCCTTAACTTCTCGGTCAGGCTTTTGGATTTCCCGTAAGTAGACTGGAACCAATAAATCAACTCCTCCCAAGTAGACAGGATCCTAGGGGGGGGGTCAAAAAAGTCATCTGCAACCTTTCCTTCCAAAGAGTTGATGAAAAAAGGCATGAAAGTGTCATTGTCATTAGCCTCTATGTTATGACAAGCATTAGAGAATGCCACTAGGTGTTCATTGGTACTAACAGTGTTATTTCCTGGAAACTTAGGCAGATTCTCTTTAAACTTCAGAAGCAGGCAAGTAGCAGGAGCCAGGTTAAGAGGAGAGGACACATGCCATGGTGTAGTTGTGGCATCTTCCTCGAAATGAAAAATTCCATACTTATTAATGACCTTGGTGGGGTTCGTAGTAGATTAGATGGGGATATGGTGGTTGTACAAGTTACCGATCACTGACGATGATGAAGATTGGGAAGACGGAGCACTTCCTGTTCCCCCAGAGCCACCACTAGATGTCATCTTGTGGATGATAGATGAGGAAAAGGAAGATGAGCTGGACGAATCAGATAAGGTTCTCCTTAGAGCACTTTGTCGGGTAGATAACACAACATTTCTCCTTCCTATTTTAGCAATAGGATTGACTTTAGGTGACAAGCCTCTTCTTCTTCTAGAAGCACGAGAATCTAAGAACATGAAAGAAAGGCCAAAACTGAAGAATAAAATGGTTATTGTTGATTTCTGTGCTACCTACGTCTAGATTACAATTATTCTTGGACACTAATATCTCTTTCAATCACCGAACGGTTAAGCTCCGCACGAGTTGTAGCAGTGTCTAGAATAGTATGAAATAGGTTTAAAGAAATGTTGGTCTAGTCTTGAAGACCAGGCTCAAGATTGGGCTGCCTTGTGACAGGAACATTCATTAATAGAAAACAGTCCAAGAATCAAAAAAAAAGAAAAAAAGAAAGAAAGATGTATCGATGGAAATCGAGCATAAAAATTAACCAGAGAGATAGCAAAGATCTCCCCTGTATGGTCGCCAAATAAATGTTGAGGAAAAGATATGAATTAATCTTACTCAAGCATTTTCAAACTTTACTTGGCTAAAGTAAAGTAGACAGGAATATCACCCTACATTTATAGCCAACAAAAATATGTATCCCAACTCACAAGTATTAATTACAAGTGCTTAGGCTAGTTTTTTTATCAACAAAAGCTTGCTGGAAATTCACTTTTTATGTATTTTTTTTCTGAAAATATCAGTTGCTGAAAATAATTATAAGAACAAAAGTAAGACACAAATATCATAATCAAGATAGATGAGACATAAAGAAAACCTTTACTTCATTCCAGTTCACCAAAGAGTCACTGTCTAAACTTCACACAAAAATCTTGGACCAAAGTCAAACTTAGAAATCCCCGATGGAACATACAAAAGGACCTCTGATAGAAAACCAAAACTGAACTCTAAAAACTGGATCATCTTGCCATAGATTGTTGCCCACTCGACTCTACACAATAGACTTTATCAGTCATGAAAGTTAATTCACAAACAGACAAGCCTACACAAACTATCAAATATAGATCAACACCTCTGAAGAACAAGTATCTGAATAATTTGATTCAACCCTGAATATTGATGTCTACAATAAGACCCTGCTATCACAAAAGAGAATTAGGCTATGATGAATATATGAATGAATTAAAGCTGAACTATCTCAACATAAACTCAAAGAGAAAACCTTAGCATGCTTTTTGCTTCTATCCTCCTCTTGTTTCTCCCCTTAGTTCAGCTTTTAACAATTTCGAATTGGTTAGAGTAGTTGAACTAACTTATTAGTTAAGCTAACATAAGACCTTCACTAACTTTAGTTAAGGAAGGGGGGAAAAGTAATAATTATAATAGGGTCATAATTAAATAATAACTAATAGGCGGGACCCCCTTGTAACTCCCCTAATGATAACAATTATCACATCATAACATAATCCATTTGTTAAGCAAACACACCCCTTGTGCCTCCCTTCAAACATATTTTTATATGGCAATTTTAGCTCATAAAACTTAAAAATAATTCAAATTAATACTCATATATCCAAAATAAGACCTGTTGTCCAAAATAAAACATGTTGTCCAAAATCCATGGAGTCCATTGTCATAAAACAATAAATAACATAAGAACTAAAACCCATGTTTTCCTGTCTGTGAAGAAACCTTTCCTTGGTTGTTGTTGTCACCTCTTGATTTCCCTAAAAAAGCCTTGAGCTGGGCAGATCCTTAAGGCTTTATCTCACTTATCACATGGGAACAATCATCCCTCAGATGCATCCGTGAAGACATGGATTTGTCAGAGTCATCGAAAGGTGAGGAAGGAGCAGCAATGACCTTTCCTTTATCTAATGCATGGTGGGCTTCAGTCTTCAATCTCTTGGTGGCGTGGGAAGATTTCACTAGAAAATGGTTAGGGTCAGCTTGGACAATGGGGTTTAAAGGTGGAGGAGTAGGAAAAGATAAGTTTGGCCAGCCATGGTGTTGGGAGACAGCTGGGTGGACAATCTCCTACCACCCATCATTTTCTGGCACTTCATGCTGTAAAGAGACATGAGGAGGCAAATTTCTACACAATCGTCCACTCAACAAGAAACATGTGTCTAATTTAGTTTTCCCTTAATTAAATTAGACAATAAATATTAATCTATTATCTCATTCATAACTGAGTGATTTGGAATTGTAACAGAATTACAAGTGTAGTTAAGTGAGTTAATCTTAGTTGTATTAGTGTGAGTTGATTGAATTAATTATTCATTAATTCACAATCAGTTAACTCGCATGCAACTGAAGATTCGCCACGGTTCTACATGCATGTCATTCCAATGGACACCAGTTGAGATAACAAGTGAAAGGGACAGTTGGCTATCAGTTGTGATTTGTTCACACATGTAGTGGATATGCTTATGAGCATGTGCAAACGAGGCAATGGTATTCATTCGATTCATTGTGAGAATTTGGATTGCAGAGTTTGTGCAGAGGAGGCAAGCTGTCTGGACACAGGAATTGGCGCATGTATTTGCTAATTTGTGTATGACAGTGTGAGACAATTGTATTGTACTGAGAGCTCTTGGATTAGAGTTTTGTATGAGATTGTTTCATG
>JZKD02S0322731.1:637930-648620 GCA_000966675.3 Picea glauca | reverse complement strand
ATGATATACATAATATATGATAGTGGGGTTTTTAGCTTTACGCTTTCCCAGTAAAACTTATTGTGTTATGTGTTATTGATATTTCACTTTGTGCTTATGGTTGTGATCGTGGTTTTAATTGCTTCCGCAAAAGTAATAGTAGAAGCGATTCTGTATTTAACAATAGCGAAACTTGTTAGATCGGGAGAATTGCAGGAATACATTAATTTGTATCGAAATTTATGCGACGACCTTTCCTTTATCTAATGCATGGTGGGCTTCAGTCTTCAATCTCTTGTTGGCGTGGGAAGATTTCACTAGAACATGGTTAGGATCAGCTTGGACAATGGGGTTTAAAGGTGGAGGAGTAGGAAAAGATAAGTTTGGCCAGCCATGGTGTTGGGAGACAGCTGGGTGGACAATCTCCTACCACCCATCATTTTCTGGCACTTCATGTTGTAAAGAGACATGAGGAGGCACTGGTATACCGGGGGATTGAGGGGCTTGGAAGGGAGGCCTTTCAGGCCTTGGTTGGACTATTCCTTGTCCAATCCAATTAAAGAATCTAGCATGGAACAATTGGCCCAGCTCTTCGGAATCAACATCAAAATGAATTGAGAACCTAGTCCTCCTTGGGCCTCAGTTCCAGTTACGTCTACCTCTGTTTCCTTGACCATGGATTCCCTGACTAAAAATACTCATCCTACATATGTTAACAATTAACAAATAGTCTTTTAAATAACCATGCATGACAACTCCTTAAAAATATGAAATAGATTTGGCTCAAAATGTATTAGGCTCATGCAATCCAATCCATACAAATTGTTCTAATGTCAATCAATGATTAGGGGGGTGAAAAAATGCTCAGGGATACATGAGGGGTTGTAATTAGTGAAAAGATGATATGATGAAAGGGAAGGATTATGGTCATTGCTCAATGATAACAACAATCAACTGTAAGAAACAAATAAACCTCACTGTAATCCACATATAACTTTTCCACTTTTACCCATTCTAACATAGAATTTTCCTTAGCTATGATCAATATCAGAACAGGGGGTGAGCAAAATGAATATGGGATATGTGAGGGGTTTATAATTAGTGGAAAATGAGATAATGAAGGGGGGGAAATGATTACTGTTCATGAGATCAATCAAGCAATCCATAACATATATTGCAGTAAGAAAATATGCATCAACCAACAGTCAAATGACTGAGTAATAATTCCCGTATATTTGTTTCATTTCACCGACCATTAATTATTCAACACAACATCATTACAAAACAGAAGTACTTCACATAATTTACAAGAGGTTCTATTCCTTTTATTCGTATATTCTGCATGTTATAACAGTCGACAACAAATCTCATTTCCAATCTGTAACCATTAACATCCACCACTGCCACATCCACTTTGTAATTAAAAGTCATATTTTCGAAATAATAATGAAGTCACTATTTTTGCAATAGAGTCGATCAAGGTCTGAAATGATATTCATTCCCACATGTATATGTAAAAAATAATCAATATAACCAAAACCTCACAGACCACGACTGTAACGATAATTGGCTATACAACTAGACAACCATTATTGAGTAAAATTCCAAGGCAATGTAACCATGCCACTGTAAAACAAAACACTCAAGGTGACTTAAAAACCAGACCAAATAATCAACACGCCTATCATCAACAATGGCCAATTTGCAATCAATAACGCGCGGTGTGTAACTGAGAAGACTTCATGATGCAACTATTCCATTAATCACACAACAACATAAAACCACAATATAGCTCAATAAATCATGTCAAGCTATAGGTTTAGCCAATCATGATCGACCAAGATGCGCACACTTGGCTTACTCAACCAACAATAGAAGATGCAATATAATCAGTCCAATAATTCACTTTGAAAAAACCCTATACAGAACGCGACCTGCGCGAGAAATCCCCAAAATCGCGACCAATGCCAGCCACCAACTGAAACATCAAAAGAGTGGATAATAGTGACTGTATATCGACTAACAAGTGCCACTGTGGTAGAGGAAAAACCAACCGAACAAGCCATGGTAGCTTATACATAACCAGACACCCAATCGACAAAGGGTAGAGGCCCTTCCATTAAAAACGTTGAATTACTTAGCATAAGGCGGGTGACTATGACCTTAAGTAGAAATGTAAGGTTTATGCTAATATCACAGAGGTAGTGACGGGAAACCATACCAACATGATGGCTATACGACCCACGAGAGATCCCGTACCCAAGGTAATAGACCAAAATAACTGGAAACCACCCGACAGGTGCGACAATTTCCCTATGAAACCCTAGCCTCGAGGGTTAATGGTTTGCAGAGTAGCTTTTCACAGAAGGAACGTGACCAATTGTAGTGAGACTTCGAGGCCGAAGGAGTACACCCAAGGGGATGTGGTGCTTGTGGATGGGAGACAGTCCCTTGGCAAGTCCAAAACAAGAAAACATGGTTCTTAATTAAACTCGATAACCGTGAAGACAATCACCCAACCATGATTTAAAAAAAAAACCCTTCAACCAACATGCAGTGGTAATAAAGAACTATTTCCCAGGAAGACTAACATTCCAATGAAGTTAAACTGATACAAGACGAACCATCTATTTTCCATTCAAATCCAAAATTCCACACAGCTGTAGCACTCAGGACAACACAAACCCACACAACTGAGCCAGAATCATTTCATAACCAGACTGATGTCAAGAATGGCCAAAAGAGACATACCTGTTAATCGAAATCCTTAAGACAAGAAGTGGTCGAACAGTTGCACCCTGCTAAAAATCCGGAGCATGAACACAACAACAAGATCAAACATCAGTCTGACTGAGGTGGTGGCCAATGGGAAGGGTAAAAGTGACATGCAGTAAATGCACGTCGCCTCCACCCATATCTCATTTACTCCACAGTACATCCCAATGAGCCTCCCATTAATCACCATTAATCAACCGAGGCATCGATAGTATCAATACATTTAAACCATAACATAATCCAAATCCACATAGTAACCCAACCATTTGCATTCACTTTGCCAAATGCGCCACCCCTGTTTACATTCCCGATATAACTCAAATACATCATTCAACCACTACACAATCTAAACGATCATGTATAACATCATCAACATTTAACTGAAACATAGCATAATCACCATAAAAACACAAGACATCACTTCCATGAGCCGCCAACATTATAACATATGTAATTCAACCACCGATTCCATTAATCGATACATAACCATTGCATTGTTACCTTTCCAAATTGCACCACCAAAATCTTTACCATATGCATATATACAAATGTAATTAAACACTTTTATAGCCTTTTCCTTGTAACTAAAGTTAACAATAACCAACAAATATTTATGCATGTAGTATTGCAAGATTAGGTTCCTTTGTACTTGTTGTGATACCCTGCCTTCTTTAAAACTAACCTTAATGTAACTTTACTAATATGGTGTCATGCAGGTGCAGTAGGAACAATCATCATTAATGAATAGCATGCTATAGTCACATGAAGGGACATCATCACGAAAACTCAACTCATATCAATAACAACGATATTCTCATCAACCATGTAAACCTTTGTAGCACATCATCATAATATTGCAAATGAATAGATCTGATCTTAAAGAATTCAAGGGGGTCCCACCTACTTAGCATTATTTAGTCTTTATATAATAATAGGCTTTAGCAACATTTTGCGGGCGAAACTACGTTGACGTTTTCAATCGTCAACACCCTTCATCTATGAAAAATAGGTTGGAAAAATATTTTGATATTCGTGCAGTAAGTCTGTGATCTTTTCCACAGTCTCATCATTTCAATAATCCCCAATGTTTGCAAACTTTGGATTTTCCTCCGTGCCAATGTTCACTTTGCACATTCTTAAGGGCTTCGTGTATGCATCAGATTCTAGTGCTGGACCTACTACATTACACTCCCCTTCAATTTCTGATACCTGTACATTTTTTCAGGTCTTCTTCATCTTTGTCATCCTCGGTAATTTTATAACATTCCAATAATTCACAAGTTGTCGTAGACTCTCTGTGTGCATTATGGGTATGTACTAATTCTCCTTGTCCTTCTTCCATAAAACAATTTCCTCTAATGACTTGTAATATTGCATCAACTAAAGGTGACTTAAATTTAAAAGTAAATTTTCTCTTAAAGTTTTGGATGAGTTTCTCCCAATTTATCATTTGTTTGCACACTTCTAGCTCTTGGTACCAATTTTGGGGCACTGTATCCAGCATATGTATGAACCTGTGTGTCCATTCCTTCTTTGGTACTTGCTTCCTAGTTTTCATACATTGCGCCACATGGTCTCTTGGATTGCTCATGTTCATATACTTGGGAATATTATCTAATGTTCCAAACCTGATCTACATCATCCTTTTTCATTGTTGCCAATCCTCTATCCCTTCCTTGTGGGTTGCCCACCATCTTGTTGGGTTTGATCTTAGTGTAACATATAATGCTAACAACCTTTGTTGTTCAGGTATTTGTAGCTAGAATTCGTTAACAAAATAACTTATCTTAGTCACTCCATCAAAATTTGGTGTATCACATACCTCTATTCCAATCCAACGCAAAGAGAGGGTAATGCCCGCACACCTTTTGGTCGATACCTCATGCAATTGATGCTACAAGTGTTCAATTCCTTCCTCCGAGTCTGATGTGCAAGAGCTTATGCTTCTCCAACTAAGTGTACCATCTGCAGTGGGATTGACATAGTCATCCATGCACATTGTCATATTATATAAGTTATCAATTTCCTCTCTTGCAGGTTCCACATATCTTCGTGCCTCTAGGGGGTATAATGGCATAGTGACTTTTAAGCCCCCTCCCTCAAAAATCATCTCTCTTTTATTTAGGTTGATGATCTCTTGATTTTCGAAGGCCCAATCTAGTTAGAGAAAAGCGGGGTACGACTAATTGTTATCCACAATATCGATGAATTCAAAGTCATCTACACTGCACACTCCATATATGTTCACAAGTACTCTTACCAATGTCCTGATCGGTATTATCTTATGATTGTTAGCCAACCTCAACTGGATAGTCGACCATACTAGCTTCAATTTCCCCATCATTTACCACGTCTGTCTTGGGAGAAAATTGACGTCTGATCCTAAGTCCAAGATGACATTATCCATGGCATATTATCCTATCTGCGTACTTAATCCAAACTCTATGTTTTTCCTCTTCTTGCGTAGGACTTGGTTCACTTCTTTCTGCGTTGTAGGTATCTCTCTTTTTGGTGTAAATTTATCAATCATCATGCAAGTGTATTCAATGTGGCTTCATCTTGCATCAATTCTAAACAATGTTTTATAAATTCCTTTAAAGTATTTACCTTCCTGACTGTTATGTATGGAATAGTGTAATCATATACGTGTGGTGTCTTTGACGTTGAAGCTATCCAGTCTAGTCCTAGTATTTCTTTCCTTGCTTGTTGGCAAGTCTTCTTTTCTTTCTGTGGGTTAAATGTTGGCCTAGGCTCAACTTCCTTTCTTATCCATTGTTCTATTCCTTTTCCTTTCCCTATTGCATCTGGTCCGGTTCTTGTCCCATCGCGTGTAACAATTGCTACTTTTGGTTGATCGTCGTGTTCTTCAAAAACTATAATTTGCAAGTTCTTGTTCTGGTTTTGATTCTGATTCTGATGTTGGTTCTGATTCCCTCTCGCCTGCCACTTTTCTATCAACTGAGGACATTCTTCTGTTGCATGATCCAAGGCCCTACAATACATGCATGTCATGCAAGGATTTGGGAAATCTCTTGCTAAGTGTCCCAGTTGATTGCAGTTGTAACAAATTATCAGTCCTCTGCCTCCTCGACCAAATCCTCCACATCCTCGACCTCTACCGAAACCTCCACATCCTCCCTGATTAAATCCTCTTGGAGTGTTATATTGTGAGATTCCTCCTTCTGCTGTGACATTTTCCTCCTAGATTTTGTAAGCATCTTAAGTGTTCTCTCTCATTAGGTCGAATGCATGGAAGTCTTTCTCATCATGTCCTATCGACCTGCAAAAAATATTACTGAATAAATTCCTCGGGTTGCTATGATATTTCTACAGTAGGGGACAAGTAGTTAGATAATGCTCCCATGTCTTACATATATCGCAGTACTGTACTTCACCTGCCAAGGGGTTTGGTGCTCATGTGTCCATATATTGCGTGAAGGCTAGACACTCTTATTTTATGTGACCTTTTGTCTTACATGTTATACACAAAACATGTTCACAATTCTCCTTTTCCTTTGTTATCTTTGACAATTGAATCCTCAACGCAGCCAACTGTGATTGTACCCACACCATACCTACGCCATCTCCTATAGGAGATGATTATAATTTCATCACGATTTCCAATGCTTCAGTTTGTGACATGACCTTCTGTTGTGGTAATGAACATCGGATGTGCGCCAACATGCCTGCTATAAACAATTATCGGTGTTGTTCATCAGGAATCTAAAAGGTTAACCTACCCATTACATCTTTAAATATATGGTCGAAATCCCACACTATCTCATTCTGTACTTTCTTAATTTCATTTATCTCTGTAATATATTGAGATTCATATTTTGAATTCCTGAATTCCTTGAGAAATGATTGTCCGATTTCTACCAAATTTATTGACTACTCGGTCGGTGTAGCTATCTGGTACTTCATATACCATATCGGTGTACGATTTTTGAAAGTTGTTGCTAACAGCACGATTTTTGCTGCTTCATCTTGGATGTTCATCGTAGTCCATATAGTCTCACATATAAACATATGTTGTTCCAGGTCCTCTGACCCAACTCCATGGAGTTATGGAATCCTCAACGTATTATCTATCCCTGCCATTCTATTCTACGTTGTATTTATCTTCGGCGATGTTGACTGGATCTGGTTTGTTGTGTTGTTCCCACTACTCTGACTATTTATTTTACTTCCTCCACTTATTAATATTTCTCTTGACTTGGTTTTGGTTTCTGCCTCAATTCTTAATGACACACAAGGGGTCATGGGTACGATGCAAATTTCAATCTGAGATGGAATTCCTTCGTCTGCTGGGTAGTACTAAGGATCTCTCTCTTTCCTTTTCCTATTTCCATACGGTGTGGTTTGAAGTTCTTCACAGGGGTCACTACCCCCAAATTCTTTATGTTTCTCTCCTTTCCCAGCCACAATCTCCTTCTTGTTGTATCTAGACCTTTTCCCACAATGAAATACTCCAATCTCCCCGTCTTAGTCAGTATCTTCTCTCGACAACCTCAGTCCATCCACTCATCCTTTCCACTGTCAAACCTTCCTCTGGTCATCCCCCAGTTACCCTATGTGCGCAAATGTGCTTAGTTATCAAATTCCATCATCAAGACATTCTTTTCTCATAGTAACATCTTTATCCATGTAGATATTTCATTCAAATATTTTCTGCGCGGACCTTTGAAAACTTCCCTCTCTATGACATCATAAGACTGGGTACAATCTACTGCAAATTATGTAATATAACCCCCCAATATACTGTTCAACCAAAAATCTACTGCAGGAGAAACCTTATTAGTTATTGTATTAAGTTTTCAGATCAGTTTAGGAGTCCAACTTCTCAGGGATTCATCTCTATATCTCCCAACATTCTCCACTAACCTTCTTAACCATTGAGTCAAAATAATCAGAAATTCACCAAAGAAAATTTCATGCAAATCTGTGAAAACGTACCTTTGTAACCATTGTTTGTCACTCAGCCTAGAGTTTCTATTTTTTTCTCTAGAAAATCTTTTCTTCTTTCACTCCATCCATTTTTCCATCTCTTCTCTGTTTGGCCTCCAAAACATTCCGCTCAATTACAGTTCCCGGTCCTGGCAATGAAACCATTTGTTGGCACGCAGGGGGAAAACCCAGGATTAATCATTCAAATATAAAAAAAACCCTTAGACACTGGCCCTTTTAGAATCACCTACAAAGCAAGTGAAGTCTCACCCGAGGCATCTAGAGGGGTTGCAAGAACCAAGGTTTTGTTGTGCTGAGGGGAAGCAAGGCATCATTCAAACTCTTTACTTACATGCACATTGTTCATAGTTAACAATTATCATGCCATAAAATATAATCTATGTGCAACATTGCAACATCATATATGATCCATTCATTCATAGTTTCTAACAACTGCGCACTGCTACAAAATATGCAACAGTAATATCATCCCAACCCTGCCTAGCCATTCTTCTTGAATGTGAGTTCACTCCTTAGCCATACTACAAATTTCTTCCCTTGCTCGACTCCCTTACCCAAAAAGAAATCACAACTTACATATGATATCACATTCTCACTCTCCCCCCTTTCCCCTATCTCCTTTCTTACATATTTATACATACTAATAGGTCTAAGCCTATTATGAAAAGTGGACAAAGTGCCCCCCAAAACCCGTTACAAAAGTGGACAAAACGTCCCCAAGCCCTACATTTTATAACTATTTTCCGTCTTCTGCGCACTGCTCATCGCACATTCTTTGCATCCACTCCAACATGCATCCTAGTCCATCTTCTAACTGTATTTTACGCCTTTTACCTCCTTTTGGCGCAAATCCCGAAACTTATCCAAAATGCCTCTCCAACACTCCACTATCTTCAACATTCCTTGTTCGCTTAACCTCACAAATTACATTTTTATTTTTTCAACGTATATAGTGTGAGAATCTTGTTTCTCTTTTCTCTCCTATACATTGTCATTGTTTCTTTACACTCTTAATTTAACCATGGGTGCTTGTTGACGGGCGAAATTGACCGTCCGTCAACTGGAAGAGCGAGTCTGGTCTGGGGTTGTCTAAATAACCCAAGTTGTTTGGTGTAACTTGTTCTGACGATTTTAATGGCTCCGTTAGCCAATCTAAGAATCCTAAAAGAAACGAATAAAAGAGAGAAATAACTAACTAATTACTAAACACTATATATATATGTACATATGTTCTAATGTAATTGAAGTAGTTGTATTTAAACAAAAGATATACATGTCTCGTTTATTTACATGATTTACAAGCTGCAAGTTTTAATCGAAACTTACGAAAATCGATGTGAAAAATGATTGCTTCTAGGAAGAACATAAACATATTTCTTGTTTTTCTTTTATAAATTTAAAAAATCTTGCAAAAAAAGTTAATGAAACATGAACATGTGGATAGTCAAAGCTGAACCATACATTCTAGTTTCAATGATATGTAAATGACAGAAAAATACAAAGAAACTATCTTGTCAATGAATTAGTGAGGTGTATCCAAGCATCTGCATGAGTGGTGAACATCCAACTACCATGTCCAAGAGAGAAATATGCAATGAACCTTAAGACCGTTCCAAATAAATTTAGAACATGTATTGGCAGCTTAGGTTTGAATGAAAGAAAAGGAAACAAAAACATAAACATATGATCTCATAATTATACATGATTACAGCAAGATAAATATGGAAGCAATCTATTCATTTTATCATTCAATTTAAAACTCAAAGATAAATCTCATTATTTAAATCGAAGATATAATCACAACATTTATATTTTGATTGAAGCAAACGATAGATGCTATTTATAATATAAACCTCCTACACATCACAGATCATTTAATATAAAGATATCAGACCTGCACATGTAACAAGATTAAAAAAAACATAAATAACAACATTATAAACAAAAGGCTAAATCCAAAATGCATATATGTCGCTCTATTAAGTTTTTGGAATCACTTGTCCATTCTATAGTCCTGTAAGAAATTTTTTGGATAATAGACTTTAAAGATTGGAAAAATTAATACATAAATGATAATAATTAACCATGTATTGATAAAAAAAACTAAAGCTATTTAAATCAATGCATAATCAATTATTCAAATAATATGAAGATATTATAATGAAAATAAAACCATTTTACTCACAGGACAAAAGCCATTAAACAACCTGGAATTCCATATTCTTCTTTGAAAATACTCGTCCATTCTCCCAAAGATTCCAGTCATCCATTACTCCATTTGAAAAGAAATAAAACGTTTACAAAAGAAATAATATACAAAAGAGAAAAGATTAAAAATCCTCATCTCCAATTCTTCGATCCTTTGGCTCTGAACTTTCTCATATATTTATACAATGAATGAACAGTTTGGGCGTCACCATTAATTTTTGCCACCTGAAATTTTCCTCGTAAAAATACATCAATATCTCTCAAATCGTGCATGTGTTTTGGTAAATATCTACGCGTAAGGTAAATGGGTCCATTTGGGTTCTGGGTTTTCAACCGTTTCTTCAAATGCCTCACAGTTTTGCTGCAATCAGTTCTGCAAAATCTTCTGTCTGATCTTGACGCCTTTTCAAATTTTATCTGTTGTTTCTCATAAAATTATTTGTAGCAATCCAAAATTATTTTTGGATCAATCATCTTGAACATATTTGGATAATAAAATCAAGCCATGATCAGATCCGTATCAAATATTGATAATAGGAACTTGTGAAACAAAAAGAAACCTAAAAATCAATAACCTAAAAATTGTGAATAAAACAAAATCTAGAAAAATAAAAAATGAATTTAAACTAATTATAACTTATAAAAAAACATTGTTTATAATTTGCTTTCAAATATGATCTAGAAGCTTCAAGTTAATGGAGAAAAAATATTAATTTTGGTTTTTTTACAAAATCAAACAAATGATAGATAATTCTTTGAT
>JZKD02S0322731.1:594008-631991 GCA_000966675.3 Picea glauca | reverse complement strand
ATTAATATCACCAAATGATTTCATGAAAATGAGAAACCAACCAAGATATTATTTGATGAAGTATTGAACACATTATTCAAAATAGTCAAACTTGCTAATGAACAAAATAATGAACGCATAATCATAATTTAAACGAAAGTAAACATTTGATAAAAATTAATGTTTTTGTTTAAATTGAGATTTTTATGCTCGTTTCTATCTTTTGACATATACTCTTGTAATAAATGTCTCATACTATAGTGAATTTATTAAGTTTGTCTCAGAGCAAGCCAAGGTATGGAACTATTTGAAAAAGTTGATTCTGTAGCTCATTATAATTATTAAGATTCTAATAGGGGCCCATTAAATTTTGTAAAAATATAGGGGGAGTTGTTGGGGCCCAATAGTGCTCTAGGAAAATATTTGACATTGATTTTCATTTCCATGGTTTATTAGCTTTGTAACTTTTCAATGTCATTTGGATCACCTCTATTTTCTCCTTGCATAAATTCCTTTTTCATCAATTTCATTAATGAAACTTGGTTGGGAGGTGATTCTTTCAATTTCTTCTATATATGTATGTATTTTCTATGGTAACAACTGTTGTTTTTTGTGGTACTTGTGCATCGGTACATTATCTCCCCAACCTCCTTTCTTTTCACTTATTCTCTATGAACAAAGGGTCATTGTCTAATGACATCTCATTGTGCAATTGCAGATTGAAAAAGTTGTTATCTTGTATATTATGTTTATTGAAATAAGTATGTGATCCATTACACTTCGATTGGTATATGTGTGACACATGGCATACCTTGACCCTTTCCACTATTAAAGGCTATTACAAACAATGATGTTATGTTTGTTGTGAAAGTTGAGAATCTCTTCACCAAAGTGCATTAATTGTTTGTTTCCATCTGTTGATTGCCTATATCCCCTCATCTTCAATCAACCAAAAGGGGTGTACACTTTGTATAAAACTCAACATTTGAAGGTTCCTTGTCTTCTCAATGAATTCCCCTACTAGCATTATGTCCATATTTTTTTTAAAGTCTATTATGTCCCTTAGTACGTGGTGGTATGACTCTTTATTGTTTAGTCCATATTTCCTATAAACCTTTGATTACTTTTCTTGGGGTAAAGTGACTTGTCGCAAAAAAGGTGTTGGTACTTCTCTCTAGTACTTTGAGCAAAACATATTGATTGTTTTTGTCACTTTTCTTTAACTTTATTTGTCTTTCAACTTCTCCTTTATGATGCAAGCAATCCCCCAATGTCCTTTGTGATTACTTGATGCTTGGTTTCACACTGACTATATTTGGTATCCCTGAAATTCTTGAATTTTTCAACTTTGTGTTCATGATTTTCTACTAGTACCTTGATGTGATATTCTTCTGCTATTGGCTTGAAACCAAGACCTCTCCTCTAAGAGTAGTCCTTGCAATTCCATACCATTGATTTCAACTTGTCTTCGATCACATTCACTGTGTAACCTTATTTTCAATTTGTGCATCTAAACTCTTCGATCATGTCCTTATTGTTCCAAAGGATGACCCGCTTGCCATGGTTCCTTGTTTTCTTTACTAAGGCCCACTTTTACCTTCTTTTCTCTTATTGAATGAGTATGAAATGGTCAACAATGAACTAGTTCGACCCTTCAACCACCTCCTTTCTTGTAAGAATTAAGTTTTGTCTCATTCCATTTGAAATGTGACTTTCAATGATCTTTCTCTATGTTATTAGGTTTTTGATTTGCATATTCTTTATATTATTGTAAAAAAACCTACTACTTTGTGTGTTGTCTTCATCCTCATTTTTACCTTCATCCCCTTGGATTGTTGCTTTGTTAATAAACTTGAACTTGCTTATAACTATCTCAACCCTATTTTGATGAAAAATAGAGTTTTACTCTATGTGATGATCACCACTCTAATTAAAATCATAATTGAATAATATTAACTAGCTATATTTCATTGGGAGTTTTTCATTGGTGCAAGTTTAATTCTAGAGATAAAGTGTCTAGCATTTAAAATTAGAAAATTTTAAAATAACATGTATCATGAGTGATAATTCATTAATTACAATTTTTTTTAAATAACATGTCTAATAGTGATAATTCATTAACTACAAATTTAGAAGCTCAATTTAGATACGAATAAATTCCAATAATACAATAAAAAAATAAATTCTAACATTCTATATTTAAATTTAGATACAAATAAATTTCAATAATACAGTTCAAAAGAACAGATCTAAACATTCTACATGTTTTTTCACCAACATATACATGCAAATGTGGGTGAGATGACATTTTTCCATTTTCCATTTTTTTTAAATGAAACTCTTTTTCACCAACATAAACATGCAAATGTTGGTGAGATGACATTTTTCCATTTTCCATTTTTTTTAAATGAAACTCAGTGAAACCGCTGAGAAAAGGCTGTTCTCAATGTAACGACAAGGCTGTTGGTTTTTCATAATCTCTAGTGTCTTGGAGTAATACTTATGAAAACTTAGGTAAGGCTTTTTAATAAATAATTTATTTGGAATAGTTTAAAATCTCATAACAAGCTTTTCTTTAATCATTTGAATTTTGATTTAATTGATTCCCAATTGATTTTTACCGTACATAATTTTAAATCATGATACGAGATTTATATTAAAATAATAATTAAAAAATCAAATTATTAAAAAAATAATTTTAATTTTGATTTACAATTGGAAAAATATGAAATAATGTCCTCGAACTTTGCACCTTTTAACATGTTTTTTAAACATAAATTGAACCCTAATAATTCACATAGAAAGGTAATCGTGGTCCCATCACAGGAATTATATATTACAAAGCCCATGTTGTTTCTTATGTCCTAGTGTTCACTCTTTTGCTTTGGAACATTCCAGCAACGGGGCTTTTGCTCGGGAGGAGGCACCGAAGGTAAATTGCAAGTCCAAGGTGTTGAAGATGCTAGTCTCTTTGCATGTCCTCATAGGCCATGAATCCCTAGAGGGACATATGTGAGTTTCTAAAGAGGTTGTAAAACCACACTTTAATCTTATAATAGGGAGAGTATATAAATATAAAGTGTTATTTTAAGAATAAATTTGACATGTACGATGCTTTTAGGGAATATGGTGGTTTGTGTCCATGTGAAATTAATGGGGATTGTTTTTGAGTTGTGTTAGAGGAACTTTAAAATTGGGAGGTCACTTGAATATGGGGTATCTAAGAGGTTCACCTCACGGTTTTTCCATTGGCTTAAAGGATTGCTAGATATGGATACCTAAGGTAACTAAAATGAGAGTTGGAAATCCACATGACTGCTAGATATGGATACCTAAGGCAACCAAATTGAGAGTTGGAAATTCACCTAAGCTTGTGTATAGTTGTCACCACTTCAATATTAATGAAAAATAAATGGGGCTGAATCAAACTCTGTGAAAATTATCTCTTGGCATGAGGTCGTGGCACAACATTTAAACATGTACGCTCACATAATGAAAATAAACATTCACAACTTTTTCCTTTGCACCTCTATTGAAATTTGATGTTCACCCTTTACTGCAAAACACAAAATTCATCGCGATCATCAATTTTTATTGCCCTTCATTTGATGTTAACACAGATTAATAGAGTATCAATCAAAAATATGGAGTGTTTTAAGATTTTATGAATAGAGGCTAGGCCGGTAGGCTTGAGTATTGTAGTATTTTTATTTCCTCGGAAAAAAGTGTTTTGTGGAGGGGGGAGTCATCTACAACCCTAATGGACAAAAGGAAGAGGAGCTTGCTTGGGATTTGGGAAATATTTCCAATAACAAACACAATGTAGTAGAAGACTTACAAGGCTTAACTGTAATCATAGACAAAGGGGTTAGAAAAGAGAAGTGATTGGTGACTTGATGGTAATTATGTGATCCTTCATCCACCAAACCTCCCTTACAACATAAAGCTATTAATAATCTGTCAAAGTTCCTTCTTTAAGTTTTAAACATGTGAAGTAAAGAAATGCATACAAATTCTTAAGCAAAACAAAAAGTAATCAATGGCTCATACACATAGTGATCCGAAATGATCTTTTAAAGACTTGGTTAAGTTTTAAAGCATGAGTTCATTAACCAATTAGGAATTGATGAAAGAAGAAGAAATTAATGAGATATCATAGCAGCCATAATAAGAAATGCGGATCATAATGTTAGCACAAAGATCAACAAACCATAACAACAAAGTTGCTAATGGAGTTCAACAAGATTGCCTATGTCTCTGGGCCTTTGTTTAAGTGGGTGAGGCTTTCTTATTTCTCTTCAATGCTTCAAAAGTACATCAGAAAAGTGTCAAATGGATTACAAACTAGTCTAGTTATGTTCTTCTCAAACTCAAGAATCCAACACAACTGACGACACTGAAAACGGTTAAGCGTAGCTCCCAGAATTGGCCCGCAAAGTTCCCCTTCTCAATGGCTTCCCTACATAAAAATGACTTTGGCTTTCAAAATCCTCAACATTTCTCCTATTTTGAACATCCCTAATGCTGCTAAGAACCCCTGGTTTATATAGATTTGAAGTGGGCATCAACATCCCAACTTCCTCCCAAGATATGGCCTCAAATCGGGCTCCAGATCTCCCAATAATGGTCAAAAATCACCAAAAATCAGGCTTTTAATCATAAAAAATCCAAAAACTTTAGAAAAAAACCACATTGGAAATATTTTGGGTGCGCAACCCCCTTTCTACGGGCTCCTGGTCACATGTGCTCTGCCATGTGGCCGAGGGATGGGCTGGTGCGCATTGGCTCCCTTGATTATGGGTCTTGGTCATGTGGGTATGGCCCATGTGGCCAGGCTCTTACCTCTCCATGCCCACATATGGTTAAGCCCCAGATTCGTAGCCCATAGTCAGTCGGGGTTGGGCCCCGCCGACCAGGGCCTATCCCAAAACAACCGCCACCGCAAATACATATATTAAATGCGTCATTTGGTTAACAAGACCCATCGTTCACCCATGTGGTTAGCCCGAGGAGTTAGTCTGTTGCACCCACAGAGGTCGGGGGTTCGAATCCCCCGAAAGCCATAACAATTTTTTGAACTAGCCGACATTGGAAAAATTTGGGGTGCCACATGGTGCCCTCTGATTGGGCCACGTTTCACCCTGTGATTTGACCATACCACACAATCACCAACACAGTCAGCGTATAGTCAACATGCCACATCATCACCGTACAACCCAATCAGCTGCCACGTCAGCTTCCGTACAACTCAGTTACCTCCCCAGTCAATTGCCACGTCACGTGCCATGTCATCATCCATACTACACAGTCACCCTTCCACATCATCATTCATACAACCCAACTATCGTCTGTACTGCCACATGTTAGCCTATTATTGGGCCACGTCATGTACAAACAACCACGTGTCATCCGTACAGTGCCACATGTCAAATCCGTACAGGTGCCAACTTAGCCCGAAAATGCCAAATTTGAGTGACACATGTCACCTCTTGGTGATGCCATGCCAACATGATGATGTCACCTGTCGTACTGCTAATGTCATCAATACGCCCTGTTGCCTTTTTTGCGTGTTTGAGAATTCGGTCAGAACGTGATAACTTTCGCATACAATGTCCATTTGCGAAAAATAATATATGGTTGGAATCATCGCGACGAGACAAACACAATGGAGCTGGTTTCATCCAATTCTGAGAACTTTTATTTTTAGGCCTTCTTGGATCCATTTTGGATCATGCCTCCGGACTAAGACCTTTTGGTTCTCCAAAAGGGTATTAACCAGTCATCAAGTGCGGGATAGGCCACCCCACTTGTCCTTTTTCTTTAAACTCTGTCCTATGCAACTATCTCATCAAGATCGATTGTAAAACAACCATGACAATTGACAACATATTGTTAGCCACTTGTACTCTTTCACATCTTACTGAAGCCACTACCATCCATGTTGAAAACATTAGTAGTGATAACATCATAAATATGACTGCGAATGAGATAATATGTTTGTAGAACTTGCACGACATTAGTTTATCTTGAAGCAAAGTATGATTGAACTTCCATTCTACAACCATCTCATGTTCATGCTTAAGATCAATTGCTTGATTTGGCATAATTATAGGTGTGTTGCTCACATAAGTTGCCTTCCTTAATTGTTCCATTGTTTGAAGAGAGTGATTTTCCTTTAAGTGATGAGCATGTACAACATATTCATCACCTTCTTTAGTTAAGTGATATTGATTATGTTCCCTGTAGAAGATTGCTTTGCGATCATACAAATAAGGGCAGCCTAAGACCATTCCACATTCATTGAGTGGCACCACATCACACATTATCCCATCCACAAACTTTGATGAAATTGCAAACTTTAAAGTGCATTGCTTGGTTATGTGCAATTTATGATTGTTGCTTATCCATTTAAGTGACTAAGGTTTATGATGCATCTTAGTGTTTAATCCTAATTGTTTAACCACTTCCTCTGAAATCAAGTTAGATTGAGATCCACTATCTATCAATGTATTGATCTTAGTATGTTTCATTATCACCCTTATGTGAAACAACTTGCATCTAGAATCATATTCATCACCAATTTTACCTGTCAAACCAACTGTTGTGATCTTAGTCTAATCACCTGAATCATATCCCAAGTCTGTTGGTTGTGTTGTTGTTGTAATGGTTTGCCTCCCTTTCCTTTCTTTGAACCACTTCGGTCTCTTCTTGGGATGCAATTGCCAGTAATGGTCATCATCATGCCCTTCTTTTTTGCAATGCTTACAAGAGAGCTTCTCTTCCTTTCTTGTCGTTGAGTTTTCTTTCTTTCCATTCCCCTTCCTTTTGTCCTCTTTCCTTGAAGACGATTCCCCTGATACACCAACCCTTGTTTTCCCTGCTTCAATGTATGTTGCTTGAACATAAACCTCATCAATATTAGTAGGTCCAAACATAAATACAGTGTTACGAATATGTGCAGGTAAACCTCCTATATACTTCATAAGAGTTTCTTGGGTATGTAATGGAATATTTAACATTAATGCTATCTTACAAAATTCATCTGTGTATTCTTGCACTGTCTGTCCCTTTCTTAGTTTAAGACCTTGCCATTCAATTAAATCCTTCTTTTTATAACCCAAAGGATAAAATTGTTTTCTAAGTGCAAAAACAAAATATTTCCATGATGGAAATACATTACCCACTTGCTGCGTGCCATTTTGCAACTTGATTTGCCACCAGATGAGTGTTGTGCCTGCAAGAAGAAGCGATGCCAACTTGATTTGAGTTACCTCGTGCTTGATTTGTTTCACATTGCAATAAACTTCCATCTTTCTGACCCAGTTAACAAGCTTCTCAGCATTGACTTCACCATCATACATGGGTAATTCAAATTTCACATCAAGCTTAACTAAAGGCAAATCATGTTTATGTTTATGGGAATGTTTTCTTGCGGTGGATTTGGAACTTTTACTTGAAGAAGAAGAAGTTGATGGAGAAGAAGGAGGTGAAGGAGGAGGTTTAGGAGGATCCTCTCCTTCTTAATTTTGTCTTGTTTAGAAGATTCCCCTTGGAAAGGCCTCTATCGTTCCAAGTAATCCTCATATAAGACCTTTTCCATCTCAGACATGGCAAATAAAGTCTTTTGCAACTCGATATCATTTTGAGACATGCCTTCTTCGGATGCCATCTCCTCACTTTGAGAATTCCTCTTTCTCGATCCAATCTCTGGATCCCCTTCTACAATCTTTCCTTCGCCATGATTCAAATTTTCCCTGGTAATCATGCAAACTCAAAAACCAACCGTCAACCTGCTTTGATACCACTTGATCCGAAATGATCTTTTAAAGACTTGGTTAAGTTTTAAAGCATGAGTTCATTAACCAATTAGGAATTGATGAAAGAAGAAGAAATTAATGAGATATCATAGCAACAATAATAAGAAATGTAGATCAGAATGTAAGCACAAAGATCAGCAAACCATAACAACAAAGTTGTTAACGGAGTTCGACAAGATTGCCTATGTCTTCGGGCCTTTGTTTCAGTGGGTGAGGCTTTCTTATTTCTCTTCAATGTTTCAAAAGTACATCAGAAAAGTGTCAAATGCATTACAAACTAGTCTAGATTTGTTATTCTCGACCTCAAGAATCCAACACAACCGATGGCATTAAAAACGGTTGAGTGTAGCTCCCAGAATTGGCCTACAAAGTTCCCCTTCTCAATGGCTTCCCTATATAAAAATGGCTTTGGCTTTAAAATTCCTCAACATTTCTCCTATTCTAAACCCCCTTAATGTTGCTAAGAACCCATGGTTTATATAGATTTGAAGTGGGCATCAACCTCCCAACTTCCTCCCAAGATCTGGCCTCAAATCGAGCTCCAGATCTCCCAATAATGGGCAAAAATCACCAAAAATAAGGCTTTTAATCATAAAAAATCCAAAAAATTTAGAAAAAACCCACATTGGCAAAACTTTCGGCGCGCAACACCCTTTCTCCGAGCTCCTGGTCACATGTGCTCTGCCATGTGGTCGAGGGCTGGGCTGGCGCGTGCTGACTCCCTTGATTTTGGGTCCTGGTCATGTGGCTATGGCCCATGTGTCCAGGCTCTTACCTCTCCACGCCCATATATGGTTAAGCCCCGGATTCGTAGCCCCTGGTCGGTCGGGGCCTAAGCCAAAACAACCGCCACCACAAACACATATATTAAATATGTTGTTTGGTTAGCAAGACCCACCCTTCACCCATCTGGTTAGCTTGGGGATTTAGTCCGTTGTGCCCACGGAGGTCGCGGGTTCGAATCCCCCGGAAGCCATAACAATTTTTTGAACTAGACGACATTGGAAAAATTCGGGGTGCCACGTGGCACCCTCTGATTGGGCCACGTGTCACCCTATGATTGGACCGTACCACACAGTCACCATCATAGTCAGCATACAATCAACGTACAATCAACATGCCATGTCATAATCGTACAACCTAGTCACCTGCCACATCGACTTCCATACCCTAGTCACCTGCCACGTCAGCTTCCGTACAACCCAGTCACCTGTCGTACAACCACATGTCGTGCCACATAATCATCCATACTGCACATTCACCCTACCATGTCATCATCCGTACAACCCAATTGTCGTCTGTACTACCACATGTCATCCTGCTATTGGGCCACGTCATGTACAGATTGCCACGTGTCATCCATACAGTGCCACGTGTCAAATCCGTACAAGTTGTAACTTAGCCTGAAAATGCCAAATTTGAGTGACACATGTCACCTCTTGGTGATGCCACATCAACATGATGACATCACCTATTGTACTAGTAACGTCATTAGTACGGCTTGTTGACTTTGACCAGTTGACTTTTTTGCGTGTTTGGGAAATTGGTTAGAACGCGATAACTTTCGCATACGGTGTCCATTTGCGAAAAAAATATATGGCTGAAATCAGCGAGACGAGACGAACACAACGATCCTCATTTCATCCGATTATGAGAACTTTGTTTTTTTAGGCCTTCCTGGATCCATTTTGGATCACATAGTACATAGAGATTTACACTAGAAACCCTTAACCGGGAGAAAACCCTTAACCGGGAAAAAACCAACCCTCCTTAGTGCCTCACCTCTCAACTCTTCATTGAATTAATTTCACCATTCTCAATACAATATATACACAATATTTCATGTATTCTGCAGCTACAAAACCCTAATCCCTTAATCCAAGATTAATTTAGAAAAACACTAAAATAAAAAAAAACTACTAGGGAGGGATTGTCAGATGCAGTCATAAAATATGACACACCCCCCACACACATGCAAAGAATATAACACCTACCCAACACCTTCTCGACCATTAGTGAATTTGAGCATCTCGAGCACTTTCACATTCTAAGAAGCCTTAATGTGGATGCTAAAAAGAAACAATTTGGGGGCTTGCTTGAAACAAGGGTTTTAAAGACAAAGGAGGGATTGATCGACCATAGTGCCATCCTTTCCCCACCATGACATGTAAGCAATTTATGAAGATCGTGACACCCTACAACACTTGTCTCATAAAAAAGGTGCTAAGAGAAAGATAGTTAAGGTAGTATCATAACCCCTAATGCCACATACTAGCTCCTCCAATAAACACCCTAAAGAACTGTACAATGGAAATATCATGTTTTGTTCGTGGGATTTACTGGGTTTCTTATGGGTTATTGCATTCCCTCCATGGACTCATTGTTGTACCCAATAAGAAGGATAAGAGGGCAAGAGGGTTTATGCCAAAACCATGATCCCCTAACTTCACAGGTAAGGTATTTAGCACTATTTGGTTTATTATATCTAGTTTAGGGGAAACCATGTACACTTCCATGGTCGAAACAAGTGTTGTGTCCTCTGCAAGTTGAAGGAATTGCAAAGGGGGCTCACAAATTGTGAGAGGGAGGTAACAAAGGCTCATTGTAGCATGATGAATTTGATCCTACGGTGGAATGGGAGGAAATAGGGATTTGGATAAAGAACATGGAAGAAAATAGAGAAAGAGGTCATTGTGTGATTAAGGCAACATAGCATATCCTAAGTTTGAGGGAGTGAGAAATTAAATAGGTCCTTCACGTTGATGTACAAGGGGAAACAATTGGAGATGGCGTCCTAATTATTGTCTATACAATATTTGGTAGGGCATATCACAACCCATCTCAACCTCTCCATGGAGGTAATCTTCCTTCCCCCAAATATAATGGAAACTTCGATAGACTCTCCACTTTGTGGCCTTTTTGCAACTTCAATGGAGTTTCAAAATTTCCAGTAGACCCACCATTTTGGAGTTGATGAATACTTATGAAGAATCCATCCACGTAGTCATGGATGGTGACACCAACATGGTGCACTTGGAGAATGAAGGACCGGAGTCTTAGGTGGACAATGAAATTGAATCCAGTTTGGGCATTGATATGTTTAATTTATGTTCTTGAATTTCCTTTGTTTTTTCATAGTGCAATTTTTTATTTTATTTATGTTTATTTATGTTTGTAAGGCACCATACTTGTTGAACTTTATATAAATGGTCTTAAAATGCAAACCTGATAGTTTTATAATTGGTAAGCCCTTAGTTTTGAAACTTTGACTCAGATTGAGCAGATTAAATATTATAACATTGTACAATTTAGTCGCAGTTTGTTTTATTATGAGCTAATCATTATTATGAAAATAAATAAATGCAGAGAGAAATATAACACAAGGTGAACTAAATTATAAATGCATAACTAATATTGAAAATTTTAATATAAATTATGTATACATATAGCTAAATAAAATATAGGGAAATAAAATTACCTAGTTTACATTTATAATATAAATTAAAATTATACAATATATGTTAAACCAATATGTCTATGCCATATGGTTTCTACAATATTTATAAAATGAATAATAAAAATCATCACCGGATAATACAAAATATTATAATGCTTCACGAATATTGACAACAATATTATAATCATATATATATAAAGATTTTAATTTGGTAACTATTCAATACAAGTACGATTTATGAGAGGAACTACCTCCAATTTTAAAGCAAAGAACAAGCTTGACCATTGAATTTAAAGCAAAGAACAAGCTTGACCATTGAAGTTTTGGATCCCTGGTTGAAGTACCAATAAACCAAAAGTTAAGGTGTTGTTTTCAATAAATCTGCATGTGTAATAAATATATGATTTAATAGATTGATGGTTTGGATGGATCTAGGCTAGGATTCAAAACAAATCTACATGTATGATAAATTTACGATTTAATAAATTGATGGTTTGGATGGATTTAGGCTAGGATTCATCTCATCAAGCATAAATGAGGTTTTAGTTGTAAATAAAGATATAGATTTATGAAATGGGAAGAAAATGAATAATGTATTAAATTCACAACTCAGGGACTGTGTATTTTGTAGTTGCAATGATAATAAACTACATTATTTTGAAGTAGTAACATAATATTCTTGTGGTATTTTCATTTTCTATGTTGCAACATTTGTCTCTGCTATTTTCATTTCACATTATAATGAGTTTTTGTATATATTTGTATTTTTTCCTTTCTTATGGATTAAAAACTTGTTAATGTTGTTGCAATATGAACATATATCAAATGCAAGTATTCAAATTCATTAGAAGATTTTCATATTGTTTGAAAAAGATGAACTAAGAAATTTCTAAATTATTTAAAAACTAAATTTAAAATAGAAAAAAAGCTAAAAAGTTATATTTATCTCAAAGATCAATAATAATAATTTTAATAAAATTAATAACAACTAATTATAAAACATCATAGAAAAAACTTTTTCAAAATTTATAATAGAAGATGGAGAAAAATATGTTAATACTTATGCCTCCAATAAAATAAAATGAAATAAAAACAATTCACTTAAAACCTTAAATTTAATAGCTATAAAGTTATATGGTAACCATATATATTATACTTTAGATTACATAAATATGTCCCAACTTGGGATTCATTATGCATTTAGATGAATATAATAGAAAAAAATAAAAATACTTATTATTTGTTATGTTTTAAAATCTAAATTAAGAATTCACTTAAAAAATAATAAAATAATTTGATTTCACAGCTACCTATATTTTTGCATGTGACAATTTGACACAATATGATATATAATTTGATTTCACAACTACCTATATTTTTGCATGTGACAATTTGACACAATATGATATGCCCTTGAAGTTTAAATCATCACTTCATAACTTGGGTATCAATATTCGAAGTCTTGACTTTTCCTTATTATTGTCCAATATATTGCAAATGAAATACAATTTGATATTGAAAATTTTAAATAATATATTAATATAATATTATATAGGAATTATTCTATGTTTAGATGAAAAAAGATTAAACACTCAAAATTATATATATATATATATATTGGATTTATGTTAATATAATAGATTAGTTTAATCAATCGTTGTGAATGTTGTTATTTAGTTAATTCTATGTAAACATGTACATTATTCAAATCCAGTACAAACACATTTGATTTCAAAAGGATAAAATCGTGTTCATGGTAATTAAAAAAATATGATTATGGTCTTTTTCAAGTTTATAATTGTTTTCTAAATAAACAAGAATAGTTGCATAGCAACAAGTCCTTGCCAAAATATTCTCCAGTAGTCGTTGTTTGAGCTGTAGTTCGAGTTCAAGGTATTTAATAGGAAAAAATTGTCAATAGTCGTTGTTTGAGTTGCAGTTCCAATGCAATGTCCAATAGCGTTAATTCTTAATATATGCGTGACTTTGTTTGATATGCTAATTAAAAACAGTTGTTAAATCTTAGATTTATTGATGTAATATTTTATTGATTTTAGAAAATATGCAGAGAAGGTGAAGAACAAGGAACATGCTAATATTGGGAATACATATTTTTACCATAAGTATTTTTTTGAACAACTCACTATTATATTATCTTGGTCTAAGATTTTAGTGGACTCTTACCAGTTGAAAATAAATATGGTGCAAGATTGAATTCTATTCACTGTATTTTGAATTGTGTTTGCAATGGACCAACTGTCTTTCCACATATAAAAAGATAAAAACATACGAACATAACTTTTCTCAAATTTAATATAAAAGCACACATTGAAAAAGAGAGGGGTCGTAGCTTTGCATAACTCTTCATCTAAGGTTGTTGTGTGATGAGAACAAAGGCGAGAGCAAAAACACAAGCAATGGTTTCAAAGAACAAAATTTTTTGTAATAAAAGGTTGGGAAGGGGAAATGCATTCTATGATCTATTACTAAATGATCACCCTGCTACTCATGTTGGATCAATTGGATATGGTCATGGTTCCTAGTCTACTAGCTTAGGAATTGGATCTGGACCTCAAGATTTCAAGCTACACTATTTAATTGGCATATTTTTTTAATATTTTCAATATCAAATAAATTTAACATGAAGATAAACTTTCAGTGGTATCATGTTAAGAAAGGAAACTTATAGTTCTTATTCTTATTTTATCTATGTAAATGAAAAGTATGTGCTTTCTCATTAAAAATACATAATTATTAATAATTTTGAAAAGCTTTCATGACCATGACATGTGTTTTTTTTTATGGAATTAAAAGTTGAGAATGTATGGATAATTAAGAGACAATAATGGCTACATGTGGTAATCTAGGAAAATACATCCAATTATGAAATGGAGAATCCTCCACGTTCATTGTCATTGTCAAGAACATGAATACAAACATGAAAGAAAAATAAAGATGACATGTTTTCCATGTATCGATGTGTTTCAACCGTCATAGCAACTACATAAAACATAGTAGACATGGACTTTAATGACTTGTCTAACTCTCAATTTCTCTGGGAAGAAAGAAAATAGGCCACTAAATCCCATAGTGGAGACTCTTCCATTGAAGGCACTCTGAAGTGTGGCCATTGTTGAAAGAATGCACATCATTATATTTTTATTTTCATGGGAGCCTCGCTCAGTTCTACAAGTTGGATTGATCAAGAAGGTTGGTAGTTCTTTATGCTTCGCCACGGGAAAGTCAATGAACGACTCATTTCTCTAAGTGATTTGACAGTGCATGGGTGGGAACCTCGCTCAATTATACATGTTTTTTTTCACTTGAGAAAGCATTGTATTGCATGTAATTCATATTGTGCAATAAATCTTCCATTCAACAATCATTTGTTTCCAAACTAGCGTTCTTCAAAATCCTGCTCACAATTAGGGTTTCAATTTTCTTAAGACAAATGTCTTTGGAATTTGAAGCAAGTAAGTTTGTAGTATTATTCAAATCTTTGAAATACATAGAATATCTAGACATTGGTGTGAAAGATGCCCTCTCAACAATATAATTTTGCATAATTTTATAATTTAAGCTTTATTTGTGATTGAAATGCAATTGATATTGAGGATCAAAAGTAGCCAAACTCCATTGCAATTGTTTTGGAGTTTCAAATCAACCAAACTTATTATGATCTGCAAAACAAATGGGCAAGATATTTTTTTAAGTACACTCTCAATAGAGAACATGATATTGAAAAATTTATGTGCAAACTATGCACTATGATATTGAAAAATTTATGTGCAAACTATGCACTATGATTCACAAGTGCTAAACAATTTGAATTTATGGTGGTCTCTATAGAATATCTTAAGTCGTTTTACATGAGAGGTTTAAACTAGAACTTTAGTCAATATAACAACAGTCCCATAACTCTTTGGGAAACATTTTAAGGAAAAAAACAATAAACAAAAAGGATGATGTATCAAAACCCTTCAACTAAAAATCTCACATGCATCTTATAAATTAAAAATTATAAACACATTTTATAATTTAATGTAAATATGAAAATTCTTAGAAACCCTAATGAAAGTATCATATTTTATGTACAAAGTATATTTTTTATTTACTGAAAAGTACATTATCCTTGTTATTTTTTTCTTCACTAAAAAGACCATATGAATCTAAGTCAACTTTAGTTGGTGTATGGAATGGACCGCCATGGATTAATTTTCTATTTGGTTACAAACAAAAGAGTATACTCAAGAATAGCATCAAAAATAAAAATTATAGTCATGGCTAATAATTAATTATATTTTTGCGATTTCTCTACTAGATTATTTATTAAACAATTAATCAAGGAAATCTTATTTTAGAATTACATGTAAAACTAAAAGACTAAAGGAAATGGAAAAACTTTCAAGATCAAGCACAATGAAGCTCAAAATAAGTGGGTAAAAATTATTGGAGTTTTGCAACTTCATTGTTTGGGTCGTCACTTCTAATGAATTTGTAGCAACTAACGATGAAGAAATATGGGGTGTTGTTGTTCATCTCTGAATCATTTTCTAATAAATCCTCCAACGAAACGGATCGATCTCCTTCTCTCTATTGCCATTGTTTATATCTTAATCATTTTCTATTAATTCCTCCAACCATTTTCTACTAATTCCTCCAACCTAACAGATCGAGTGACCTTCACTACTTTCAGTGGGCATATCTCAACATCCAATTCTTGGTCTTGTCGGTAAGAGACACAGATTTTGTGTCTCACTAATGCATTTATGTGATACTTGACCCTGCGACCTTGGTTGCATAAAGAAAAACTTGTATGCAGAGTGAAAACACAATTGGATGTTTGTCTTGCAGAGTAGCGAGATGGTAGGACAATGGTTATCTTACAGAGAGTAAGATACAAGAGTAGGAATTGAATTGAGAATGAGGTGACAACTTTCATAACTGAATTGAGAATGAGGCGACAACTTGCATAGCTATCGCTAACAACTTGCATGCAAAACAATTATAGTGAGTACGTGTCAATTGGATTGAGTGTAACGATGTAGGGAAAATTGTATGAGTGTGTGGAAACTTTGGCTACACCATGGGGAAAACTATATAACATTTAATGTATGAAACTAATGGTAAATCAAGAAGCCAACATTAATCCACCTCTTCTTAAAACAATATGAAGTTTTCCAAATTTATAGTTGGTTTTCTAAGTTTCAAACCAATAAAAGTGTCCACTGCCTCGAAAAGAGGCCAAATAAGACCTCACACAGTTTAAACTTAGGTTAAAAAGAGCTCCCGACATCTTGAGAGTGGCTTTTTCATAAGCCAAGGCATCTCGAATATTCCAAGCCACATCCCCACATGATTTTTGCCGCGAATTTTCCCCACGAACGCCTTCAGATCCCATCAAGCTAATGTAAGATTCGTTCTCTGTTTAATTTTGGCCAAAAGTCTCTATGCAATATGAAATTTGTGTGCGAAGGGATCCGAGTTGAAATTTCTGATTGCAACATTCTAATTCCTTTCTAAACTTCTCGATCGCCAGAAGAGTAATTATTAGATTTATCTATTCAACATCGATCTAATCTTGGTCCTGGTATTTAAATGATTTCAATCCCTTGTTTAGTTAATCAACATGAATTGTAAGAGTGACCCTTTATTTTTCTTAATTAACTGTTTTGATTTCTAATCCTGAGTATAGTGTTGAAATATTATAGATTGATCCAAATGATTGGCTAACACATCATAATCATGTCAATATAAAAAATTGGAAGCGAATGATTGATTGTGCATCCCCTTTCTTTATATTTGGGTTGGCATTTTTCTCCTTCTGTTAGGAATTGGATCTGATTTGTGTTTAGTTGTTCAATAATTTGGTTGACAATCCAAAAGGCTTGGTTCTACCCTAGGAATCGTATTCGAACCTAAGAACCCAACCTTATGACTAGAGACTAGGTAACGGCTTGCGTAGGGATTGTTGTTCTGTTTACATGACAATTGTAGGTTGATGTGGACGAATTAAAGGAAAACATGATTTTATTAGGAATCGGTTTGTCAATGTCTATTATTATATTCTCCTTTGGATTTTGAAGGAGATGTATGATATGGAAAAAGGAGATACTTGATCTTAAAATAATATTTGAGTTTTTGAGCCATTATTGTTTTAATATTTCAATGCAAAAATAAAATATAGTGATGCAAGTATTTAGGGTATTCCTCCGATCATCTTTACTATTAAATGTACAAAAACATTTCCATATAATGGATATGAAATAAAGGATTATTGCATTCTTCAGAAAATGCAACTCCACAAGTGTTCTATATTAACAAGTATGATGAGCTACTAGAATTTTTTTATATATAGCTGTTGTGAAGTATATGATTATTGCATTGACATATATATAGCTGATGTGAAGTATAGGATTATTGCATTGTTGGGAAACACAACTTCATTAGTTCTCCATATTAACATGATAAGTTAGTAGACTAATTATCAAGATTCTTCTCACAATATAAATTGAACATGTAGACCACACCCCATCCATTGATCTTTTCGATTCTTCTCTATCATATACTAAGGGCCACCTACTGCAACAACATTTTTGTCAAATGTTTTAGCCCATCATCTTGAGTTCTCAGACCTAAAAAGTGGATACATAGTAAGGAGGCAATATCGAAATTTCATTGAACCATCAACCATATTTCTAAATATCCACATCCCAATGAATACTTGAAAGAAGTCCAGAGATCAAATCTAAAATACAACATTCCAAACATTTGAAAAAATTATTCTTTGTCTTTTCAAATAGGTGAAATAGCTCCCAAGTATCTTCTAATTTAGGCGATTATGAGCCTTAAACATGCTATAGCCTACCCTACTACAGTATTTAGTATAAGCATACATTTACGTCATTATATCATGCCCCCATGTATATTTAGTAGGGAAAACATACCCTACTATATATAATATATCACCAAGAACTCAAAACTTAAAGGACATGACAGTAGCGGTATGCCCCAAAATTCTTTCATGGTGAGCCACTGAGCAGTATCAAAACTTGGATGGAGTTATCTTGTTACTAACTAGGATGATAGGTTTCACATTATTTTTACTGCAATCTGACCAAATCACCATAATGGCACCTCCTAGAATATCCTCAAACAATTATTACTCCAATTCAAGTAAAATACATAATATTTAAATGGCTTAAATGACTGGAAAAAAAACTATAAAATCGTCACTTGAGAGACCTGTCATAAAAAAATTATTTGATGGGTAGGAGTGCCTATAAAATTTATCTAGTTGCTTCTTCTCTCCATTACTATTGTTTGCTTCATAGTTTAGGGACTTCATTGAGCTCATCATTCCAAAGGATTTCTATGGCAACTAATATTTCACCAATGTACTCTTTATATGCACGTTGATGTGATCATTAATGGCCATGGTCATCATATCATTGGCATGTCGTGGACCTTTGAATGGAAAAGGAAAGATCAAATGGGTCGGATTTTGAAAATCGAGGGCCCTAAATGGCCACACATTTCTCCAAGTATTTTATGTGGATTCGATGTGACATATCTATCAGTTGGGGATTTCAATTTGTAAGTTGGAAGGAAGAAGATGTCACTGGGAAAGTTGTCTGTCAAAGTATTAGTAGCACCAATAGCTCAAGTGCAACTAACAACAAGAGAGGAATCCCCATTCTGAAAAATAGAGACATCGACATGCCAAAGTCTCCATCTGGTTATTTCTGGCTTTATATTTATGTGTGGTATGAACTTGGGGGACAATAAGCCAGGACCAAGGGCAAAGACAAGAACTACAATTTTGGAAATAGAGCTAAGGTCTTCCCTTCTTTTTCTCAGCAACATGCCACTAAGGTTCAAGGTTTGATTATCCTGCTTACAACACACACTTGGCTATTATTATCTTTGAATAATTACTTTGCCGACACATAGGCTACCCATTGTTCTAATCCCATGAAGTAGCAATTGTTTACCTCATAATAGAGATGAAATTGATTGAGAGTGAGACTCCCTGCCTACTTGCTTGTCTCATATTATTTACCCTCCAATGGAAAAAGCATGTCATTTTACTTGAAGAAAAAATTGGAGGGAAATAAATTTGAGTTCGACATTATTCATTACATCCATATCTACAAGTGGGAGCCTTGGTTTATATTTTCTCTAAATTGTTCTCTCCTTATTAATGTCACCCTTTTCTTTCATTCTTAAAATAATGGCCTGCCAAGGTCTAATCATGTACACAAAATACCTCTTTCCATACATTGAAATTCTCCGCCATTGGAAATGATTTCTACTAAGCCTCTACAAATATTTTTGGGTGTATATAGATTTGTGTGAATATCATTGGAATTTGATTTTTTTGAAGAAACCACTTTGCAACATATCATTTAAATCTACCAAGATTGTAGTTTTCCTTTTGTGTATGTTGGAATGTGGGTTACGAAAACACATCATCATTGTCAAGCATGGACAATCAATATGGTTAGATCGGTGAGAATCGTGCTAAGTCTCCATAACATTTCTTTTCGTGTTGTCTTCATAGTTATAGAACCCAAATAGAAGAGGCAATAAACCATTCAATTGTTCTCGTCTTGAATATTCTAAATGAAAATGTGTGGAAAATTTGATTACAATAAGAAATCACATGGAGAATAGTGGGGAGGCTTGGTGCTTCAATAGTCATCTCAACTAAAAGGTTTTTCCTCAGAAAATTTCGTACACACTTTGGATGGAACTACATTCTTGAGAACTTATCATTGGGAGTTACTAAGTCATTACTACTGCAAATTGTTGAAGCAATGACTCTTTCATGCACTTTGGACTATGGATCTCATTTGAATAGGTGGTTTCTAACCTCTAATTCAATTGTACTAGTGACCTGTGAAAATCTCATGATACATAATGAACCTTGATTTCCTCCTACCCCAAGAGTCCTTGGAAGATTCTCTTTATATATCAAGATTGTATTGTTCTTGAATGCTCCATTACAAACACTAATTAGGGTTAAATTAACAATGAATGGGCATCTCAAAACCTCTTGCATCACATCCCCCCATAGTAAGTGCCTTCACATTGAGCCCCACTAGAAAACTTTTTGAAGTGTTCATTTTCATCAAAAAAACAAATCCCCTAGTCTTTGAACAACATAACCACCCTGATTCACTTCGATGTTCCCTTTCTCCCACTTCCGGGGTATGCTAGTTTATTACTTGTTGTAAAGATCCCATTAATAGAGTGATCTTGAATGAAAGGGATTCTTTTTATTATTCGAATGAACCAATTCCATTTTGTAATATACTAACTAAATTACCACATGTACCATGCCCTTATCAACCTCCTTCAATCTTATGCATTAAATTTAACTCTTTTTTTTCTTCCTACAAGACCGTAACATTAATGTAGATACTTGTAATATATGTTAGTCTTATGCAAATGTCAAATCTCCTACATCTTTCCACTCGATGTGGGTCAATGTGGACCCACCTTGCAACCAAAAGTGGAACCTACCTATGACCAACCCATGGTTCTATCAAACCAATAAATGAATTTAATATGTTTATTTATTTTAAATATCATATATTTATTCCACCTCATCACTTAGATTCTTGATTGTATCCAATAGATTATGGGGTACAATTGTCAATGGTTGGTTCACTATAATTCAACTTAAGATTAGTAGGGAGTAGTACAAAAGGAAGGCCTTGATCTCATCCAACAAGAGTGGAAGTTTTCTTGGATATCCTTTTGTGGATTATCACTATTTACATCGAGTAGATTTTAGGTGTTTGGAAATGAAACATTTTTAATAGTCATGTGGTTTAAATACCTCTTGAAATATTTTGATATGAGTATACTTTTTGGAATTTTAATTATCAATTTTTAATCAAAATTTTGATAAACATTTAAATTTTTTAATCAAAGTTTTGATACACATTTAATTTTTTTTGAGAGTATTTCATTTTTAACCTAAGTTTAAACTGTGAGGTCTTATTTGGCCTCTTTTCGAGGTAATGGACACTTTTGTTGGTTTGAAACTTAGAAAACCAACTATAAATTTTGAAAACTTCATATTGTTTTAAGAAGAGGTGGATTAATGTTGGCTTCTTGACTTACCATTAGTTCCATACATTAAATGCTATATAGTTTTTCCCATGGTGTAGCCAAATTTTCCACACACTCATACAATTTTCCCTACAACGTTACACTCAATCCAATTGACAAGTACTCACTACACCTGTTTTGCATGCAAGTTGTTAGTGATAGCTATGCAAGTTGTCACCTCATTCTCAATTCAATTATGGAAGTTGTCACCTCATTCTCAATTCAATTCCTGTTCTTGTATCTTACTCTCTGTAAGATAACCATTGTCATACCATCTCGCTACTCTGCAAGACAAACATCCAATTGTGTTTTCACTCTGCATATAAGTTTTTCTTTATGCAATCAAGGTCGCAGGGTCAAGTATCACATAAATGCATTAGTGAGACACAAATATGTGTCTCTTACCAACAAGACCAAGAATTGAATGTTGAGATATGCCCATTGAAAGTAGTGAAGGCCACTCGATCTGTTAGGTTGGAGGAATTAGTAGAAAATGGTGGGAGGAATTAGTAAAAAATTATTAAGAGATAAACAACAATGCTAGGGAGAAGGAGATCTATCCATTTCATTGGAGGATTTATTAGAAAATGATTCAGAAATAAACAACAATGCCCCATATTTCTTCATCGTTACTTTCTACAAATTCATTAGAAGTGACGAACCAAAAGATGAAGTTGCAAAACTCTGGTCATTTTAACCCACTTATTTTGAGCTTCATTGTTCTTGATCTTGAAAGTTTTTTCCATTTCCTTTAGCCTTTTAGTTTTACATGTAATTCTAAAAGCAGATTACCTTGGTTAATTGTTTAATAAATAATCTAGTAGAGAAATCGCAAAAGTATAATTAATTATTAGCCATGACTATAATTTTTATTTTTGATGCTATTCTTGAGTACACTCTTTTGTTTGTAACCAAATAGAAAATTAATCCATGGCGGTCCTTTCCATACACCAACTAAAGTTGACTTAGATTCATATGGTCTTTTTAGTGAAGAAAAAAATAAAAAGGATGATGTACTTTTCAGTAAATAAAACACATACTTTATACATTAAATATGATACTTTCATTAGGGTTTCTAAGAATTCTCATATTTACATTAAATTATAAAATGTGTTTATAATTTTTAGTTTATAGGATACATGCGATATTTTTAGTTGAAGGGCTTTGATACATCACCCTTTTCGTTTATTGTTTTTTCATTAAAAATGTCTCCCAAAGAGTCATGGGATTGTTGCTATATTGACTAAAGTTCTAGTTTAGTCAATTGTTGGATCAGATGCAAAATTTTGAGATTTTGTAGCCATTCCTGGTGAACAACTTGGAGACAATATGGTACAATGAAGGAGAGGAAAAAAGGGACCCTTCATCTTCATATTTTCTTGAAAGTGCACCAACAACCACATTGTCTTTTCCTTTCTTGTAAATGATCTCATAATCATATCCAAAGAGCTTAGTCACCCATTTTTGTTGCTCCTAGGAGGAAGGGCATTGTTCCAGAAAATACTTGAGGCTTTGATGATATGTCTTAATTTGGAAGCACTACCCCAATAGATAAGGGCGCCAAAGATCCACTGCATGCAGAATAAACAACATTTCCTTCGCATAGATTGATTTTCCCAAATGTTGTTCTGATAGTTGTTTGCTGGTAAAGGCCAAAGGCCAACCATTTTGCATAAGGACTGCTCCAATTCCTCTCCCAGAAGCATCACATTCCAGGAAAAAGGTCTTTGTGAAATTAGGAAGGGCCGGGACTGGAGTGGTGCACATGGTTGCCTTCAAGGTTTGAAAGTCCTGAATAGCTGCAGGAGTCCAAGTGAAATAATTCTTTTTAAGGAGAGCAGTGAGAGGTGCCGCAATTTTTCCATAATTCTTAACAAACTTGCAATAATATCCTATTAAACCCAAAAATCCATGCAAGATTTTGAGAGTCTTTGGGTGAGGCCAATCCTGCATAGCTTCAATATTTTTAGGATCCACTCTAACACCCGCCTTTCCAACAATGTGACCCAAGTACTCGACTTTCGAGGCTCCAAAAGCACATTTATATTGTTTGAGGAAAATTCGGTGCTGAGAAAGTAGATGTAGAACTCGATACACATAAGCAAGATGGGTTGTCCAGGTTTTACTATAGATGAGGATATCATCAAAGAAAACTAAGACAAAATAATGAAGAAAAGGAAGGAAGACATGATTCATGAGGCTTTGGAAAGTGGAGGGAGCATTACACAAGGCAAAGGGCATGGAAAAAAAATCATAGTGGTCCTCATGAGTTCGAAATGTAGTCTTAGGAATGTCTCCCTCGTTCATACGTATCTGGTGGTAGCCAGAATGAAGATCAAGCTTAGTAAAGAACTGGGCACCACTCAATTCATCCAAGAGGTCATCAATGATAGGAATGGGAAATTTGTCTTTGATGGTGAGTTTGTTGAAGGCGCGAAAGTCAGGACACATGCACCAAGATCCTTCTTTGTTAAGGACCATGACCACAGGAGAAGAGTAGGGGCTCATACTGGGACAAATAACACATGTGGTGAACAATTCTTGAACAATTTTCTCAATTTCATTTTTCTGGGAAAAGGGATGACGATAGGGACAAATATTGGGAGGGAGGCTATTGATGACAAGGGGAATGGAATGATGATGAACACCACAGGAAGGAGGAAGTCCCTGGGGAGTGGAAAAAATGACTTGATGTTTGGAGAGGATGGATTGGAGGTCCTGCGACACAAAGGGTGTCTTAGTGGCTTGAATGGCATGGAGTTGTGTAATAATTCCAGAATGACCCTTTTTGAGGAGATTTTCCATGTGATGGGAACTAATGATCTATGGGGAACTGACAATGAATCGTAGGAACTTATATTGTTGGCCCTCCTGGTTGAATTGCATGGTTAATTCCTTAAACTCCATGAGAACAGGACCAAGAGTCCTTATCCATTATGTACCCAATGCAATGTCACAACTTCCTATGTCGATAGAAAACATATGAGATTTCATGTTGTGATGACCAATTTGGAGACGCACATTTTCACAATGCCCCCCACATTTCATGGACCCACCATTGGTAATCGTGATTTGAAAATTATTGACGATGCAAATATAGCAATTAGTTTCTTGGGAAATGCAATGATGAATAAAATTATGGGTGCTTCCACTGTCAACGAGGATGATGACCTTCCTATGCTTAATGTAACCAATTATATTGAGGGTTTGGGGAGCAGAGAAATCAGGGAAATGACCGGTTCAAATTTGGGAGGGTCGGAGGGTGGGGTCATGTCAGTGGATTTAGGTGACTCGACCACAGGGGGGGCCTCGACATCGTCTTCTGAGACATCCTCAAAGATGGCCATAAAAATATTTTGTTCCTTACACTTATGCCCAGGAAAATATTTGTCATCACAATTATAACAAAGGCCTTTGAGTTGGCGTCCAAACATTTCTACTTTGGTCAATTTCTAGATCTTTAGTGGAGTAGAAGGAGGAGTGGGAGTGACTGGTTTAGGGCAATGAATAAATGAGGGCTTTTGGGTTTGAGAAGAGACAATTTGTTGTGCTTCCTTAGCTCGTTAAGTAGCTTCCACCCAACTCTAAGGCCAAGCCATGAGGACATGGGCATGAATCTCATCCTTGAGGCCACTGATAAAACATTCTCGAAAAAAAAACATCAGACGTGCCCTCTGTATGGAAATACAATCACTCAAAAGAAGCTATAAAGTCTTCCATTGTCACAGATTGTTTCAACCTTTTCAAACAACCTAAATGGTTGGTGTCAGTGTCAAAGTGTTCATAAAGATATTCCACAAAGTGTGTCCAAGCCACATACCCTTGGTGGGATTTTTTTTCCATTGCCAACGTTCTTGATCTAGATGGAGAACACCATACCATAGTTTGGAAAACTCATCTGTAATTCCATACAAAGATAAATCATGTTCCATTTGAGTTACTGATCCATAATATTTTCATTGAGTGACTTATAAAGAATTGCATTAAATGAGCATAAATTAAAGTGCACCAATACAGAAGGAAAAACTCAATAATGAAGATACATAAGCATCAAATATGAACACAAAATATTGATAACAGAGTTCGTCCCTAGTAGACTACGTCTCCGGGTCTCGCTCTCAAATGGGTAGGATTTTTCATTAACTCAACAAAAGAATTTGGCAAAATACATAAGTATACCTCATTCTGAAATCAAGCTGCATAAGTATTGCTCAGATTAGAAAATAGACAACACCACTGAATTCATGGCATCGAATTACCCAAAAATGACTGTCTGCAAGCCTCGATTCGACTCTGGCACTCCTAGGCCCAAGAAGAATTCCGTCCCAATTTCCATGCCCTGCAACCTGCAATAAATGTTGACATACTCTACCTCAAACTACATGCCCGAGCATACCCATGCACACCTCCTCCCCAGCCCTGGGTGGATGCACCTTTTAAATAATTAAATGGGCATTGTTTACAATGTGTGGTCATTGGCCTGTTGGTTATGGCGCATATATTAAGGCGTTAATAAGGAGGGAGATCCCGGGGTCAAGCCTGCGGGCCTCCCCTTTTGGCTTGACTGTTGCAACTTATATATATATTTGAATATGTGCTTATTTTCTACTTTGGTGATGGTTCTATCCGTTGGTTGGTTTCCATATTTGGCGGAGCCGCCAAATATTATTTTTTTTCAAAATTTCGATCACGAGTTGTCATTGGGCATTTTCCCACTGCCACATGGCAGAGCATGATTGGGCCATGTGGAAACCACCTAATGGACCATGTCAACCGCTGCACCATCAAGTTTCCATGTCAGTTCCATGTCACTATACATATGCCACTTTAGCTGCCAACTCAACCTGCCACGTTAGCACCACATCACTGTACAAACTGCCATGTGGAAAAATCTTAATGGTCCACAAAATGGCCTAGAAATGCAAAATATGGGTGACACATGGTAGCCTCTGGTGTTGCCACATCACCATGCTGACATCAACATGACACCTATCACCTCCTTCTCATGCCACATATGATGACATCATCCATACTGATGCTGACCTCAGCAGTACAGATGCTGACTCATCCCCTACTGACTTGGCTAGGTTGAACAAACTTTGACCTCGAATATCTTTCGATCCATAACTCCGTTTGACGATCCGTTTGCGCCGTTGGAAATCTTACGACGTGTTATTTGTGATGATGTCATTTTCACTAAGGTTTTATAACTTTGAATGTTTTCCCTTTCTCTGTTTTCTGAGGATATCCTGAGCATCCTGAGTTGCTTCTGCGAGTTATGAGCTATTCTTAGTCTTCTCTGGATCCTTTTTGGATCACGCCTTCTCACAGAGAGATTTTTGGACCACCAAAAGATTTCATCAATCAATAGATATCCACTTTTCCTTGCTTGGATGTGTGCCCTTTAAGCCTACTCGGAGATAATCAACATCACCCCTACATGAAGTCCTTGTCCTTCTGTCCAGGATGATATCTTCCTTTAACTCATCCAAGAACTTAGGAGAAAACTCATCAACTGAAGGTATTGAAACTTCCTCATCCTGATCCATGATCATGAGAGGCTTAAAAAGTTTCAAATTATCTACATTTACAACTAAGTAAATCTACATATAAGGTGGAAGATACAGAAGAAAAGAATTGGCACCACTTTTATCCAAGATAGTGAAGGGTCCATAACGAATGGGATTAATTTTCTTGCCTTCACCCTTCAATCTCTCCTTGCTGATGTGAAGCCATACCCAGTCTTCAACTTGGAACTGATGATCAACCCTATGCTTTTCAGGCCGGGATTTATACCGTGCTTGACTTTTCTCCAACTGTTCCCTGACTGCTTTGTGCACCTACTATATCCTATGGATGAACTTGTGGGATATATCCTCCGTTCTTTATTCATTTGCATCGACGTCTCTCCCATACATCAAGTCCAAAGGAACTTTAGTTAGGTACCCAAAACAAGTCTCAAAAGACGAATTTTGAGTGGAGGAATGTAAGGCTCGGTTGTAAGCATGTTGTACATAGGGTATATGTTCATCCCATAACTTGGGATGCTTGCTGTAGTAGCCTCGAAGAAAAAGTACCACTGTTCGGTTTACAACCTCTGTCCATCCGTCGTTTTGTGGATGGAAAGGAGTTCTCCTATTAAATTTGGTGTCCATCATTCTCCACAATCTTGTCTAAAAATCCCCAAGGAATTGAGTATCTCGATCCAAGATAATGGATGTGGGCAACCCAAAGTGAACCCAAACATACTGAAAGAATATATTAGCAGTCTGCTCAACAACGACCTGCTTTTTACATGGCATCAAGATGCACATCTTGCTAAAACTATCCACTACAACATACAAATAGTCATGAATCCCTTTTGACATTGGTAAACCCCCTACAAAATCCATGGAGATACTTTCCCATGGATGGGATGGAACAGGAAGTGGTGAGTATAGCCCCAGTTTTCTATTAGTGGGCTTACAAATAGAACACATCACACACCCCTTTACATATTTAGTTACAATTGCTTTCATTTAAGGCCAACAACAAAATCTCTGCAAATGAGCCATATTTTCCTACCCTAAAATTCCCAGACACAAGAGAAGTGTGAGCTTCTAGTATTACATGGACTCGTTCACTTGTAGGAATACATAGCTTTCCAAGATGGTAGAGTAGTTTTCCCTGCAGAAAATAGTTCTCTACCTATGCACCATGGGTTAGCTTCTCATATACTTCTTTAAAATATTCATCAATGGAATATTGTTCCACATAGCTATCATGAGATAAAGAAGTATTCTTCAAAATAATAGAAGAAACAATAGGAGGTCTAGAAAGCATATCAACTACCTTGTTACTTGTACCCTTTTTGTACTTGATTACCAGATGAAATTGTTGTAGGAAACCGATCCATATGTAGTGTCGAGATTGTTGCAGTTTGGTTTGTGCTTGGAGATACTGTAAGGGTTGGTGATCTGTATGCATGATTGTTTCCTTCCCCAACAAGTAGTTCTTCCATTTCTTTACACTTTGAACTAATGTATACAACTCTTTATCATATGTAGGATAGTAAACAACAACTTGGTTAAAAGTTTCATAGTGGTAACAGATACACTTACGATATTACATCAATACTGCACCCATGGCATATCCAATGGCATCTGTCTCGATCTCAAAATGTTGTTGAAGATTCGATAGTGCTAATACTGGTGCGGTACTGATCTTCTCCTTCAAAGTGTTGAAAGATTTTTGTTTCTTTCCTTCCCATTGAAAAGTGTTCTTCACACTGGTTAAGGCATTCAAAGGAGCTTCTATAAAAGAGAAGTTTGAAATGAACCTCCTCCAATATTGGACTGCACCTAAGAAGCTCTAGATCTCGGTTACACTTTTTGGCTCAGGCCAATTTACAATTACATCAATCTTGGAAGGATCAATTTTTAATTTTCCTCCTCCTACAATATGACCTAAGTATACAAGTGCAATCTTTCCAAATTCACATTTAGAAAATTTTACATACAACTTTTCCCTTTGCAAAGTATCCAATACTTGCTTTACATGCCTCACATGTTCATCCCAAGTCCCGCTAAAAATAAGAATTTCGTCTAAATATACAATCACAAAATCATCTAGGAAAGGCCTGAATACGTCATTCATCACATGCATGAAAGTTTTCGGAGCATTACAAAGCCCAAATGACATAACTAACCAATCAAACAATCCATGTTTGGTTTTAAAGGCAATCTTCCATGCATCCTATTCTACAACCCTGATTTGATGGTATCCACTGTGCAAATCCAACTTAGTGAAATAAACAATAATTTTTAACTGATCAAGTAAATCATCTATACGAGGAAGAGGGTATCGATTTTTCACCATGATTTTATTTAAGGCTCGATAATCGACACAAATTTTCCATGTGCCATATTTCTTTGGCACCACTACGATTAGAGAACCACAAGGAGAAGAACTGGGCATGATGACCCCTTGATCCAATAAGCCCTGTACCTGCTTCTTGATCTCTGTCATCTCCACAACTGACATCCTGTACATGCCCACATTAGGAAGGGGAGAATCTTGCTGAATATGTATCTCATGTTGGATTTCCCTCTTAGGAGGTAATCCATCTGGTTCCTGGAAATTATCATCATACCGAGAAAAAATATCAATTAATTCTTTCTTATGAGAAGGATCACATCCTTGGAAAGCATCTTGATGTTTTGACATCTTTCTCTCTTACGACCATGAGTACATATCTCTTATTAGTGTTTATGAGTCTCTTCATTTGTTCTACACTAACAAGTGTTGTGTTTACCCTCCTGCTGTGAGCTCTAACAATATATTCCACTCCCCTTTTAGTAAGGTGGTAGTTGTTCTCATGATGAAAGAAGACTACTTTTCTATCATAAATATAAGGACTTCCCAAAACTATGCGACATTTATCAAGTGATACAACATCCAAATCCACTTCATCAATCAACTTCGAAGCAATAACAAATATGAACCTACATTGTTTGGTGACATTAAGTTTTGCTTTATCACATACCCAACCAAGAGGATAAGGCTTTGGATGTGGTTTCATTTCAAGACCCATCTTTTTGAAAAGTGCTTCAGATATCAAGTTTGCTTGGGAAGCTGGATCAAATAATGTATCTATCTTAGTGTGTTTAGATACAACTCTTATGTGAAATAATTCATTCCTCTTTCATTCATCATCATGAGATTCATTATTGGAATTTTAACTAGTATGAAGGGAATATTTACCTTGTACTCCAACCACTGTGATATTTCCTTCATTTTCTGAATCGAAACCAAGATCTTGTTGCACTGTAGAAAGATTTTTTGTCTTCCCCTTTCCACCAAAATGTTTCGGTCTCTTTTCTAGATGTAGTTTCCAACAATGTTCATCATCGTGACTACTTTTCTTGCAATGAGTGCAAGATGGATTTCCTCCTTCTCCCATCACTGTGGCGGTCTTCTTGTCCTTCCTTTTAAAATTCTTAAAAGGTTTATGTGGGAGATTGGAAGGTTTCTTTGTGGGATCTTCTTGAACATGCTTTCCCCCGTTCTCAAGGTGAGTGGCTTGCACACAAACTTTGTCAAGACTGGTGGGGTTAAATAAGAGAAAAGTATGATGAATATAACTTTTAAGTGCGCCAATATACTTCATTAAAGTTTCATAAGAATCCAAAGGAATGATTAATGCAAGAGCTTTCTTTTTAAATTCTTTTGTGACACTTTGTACAGTTTGACCTTTACTTTTCCTTAAAGTTTGCCATTCCATCATTGCTTTATGTAAATAAACCAGTGGATAAAATTGCTTCCTTATCGCTGATTTAAATTCCGACCATGAGGAAAGAATATTACCACACTTACTTCTTTCCTGAAGTTTTCTCTCCCACCATATGAGAGCGATGCCTTCCAATTGAAGAGAAGCCAATTTTACTTTAACTTCCTCTTCATCAATATGTTGGACACGACAATATACTTCAACCTGCCGGATCCAATTATCTAGCTTTTCAGGATTATAATCTCCATTAAACACAGGTAAATAAAATTTTACATCAATCTTTAATAATGGTTTCTTAAAAGTGGCTTTATGGCTAGAATGATGAGAATGATCAGAGGAAGAAGAACTAAAACATGATGGTGAAGATGGAGGCTCAGGAGGGTCTCCTCCATCCCCTTGGTTTACCGAAGCATTATCATCAACATGTGATTCCTTTTTCTTCCCTTTCTTCTTCATCCTCTTCTCCTAGTCTCCATACATTTTTTCGACCATTTCCGACATGCGATAAAATACCATATGAAATTTTTTCTCCTGTTCATCACACTTGTCTTCTTCTTCCATTTTCTTCCTTCGGGATGCATGACCAACTTCGGGATTGAAAGTATTAAGAGTTCGACCTTCACCCTGCTTATGCTTGGATCTAATAAGAATTCAAACTCAACAATTCAAGTCAAAGATGACTGCTCTGATACCAACATGATACAGGATCTTTTCATCGAGTGACTTATAAAGAATTTCATTAAATGATCATAAATTAAAGTGCACCATTAAATAAGGAAAAGCTCAATAATGAAGAGACATAAGCATCAAATATGAACACAAAAAATTGTAACAGAGTTCATCCCTGGTGGAATATGTCTCTAGGTCCCGCTCTCAAATGGGTAGGCTTTTTCATTAACTCAACAAAAGAATTTGGAAAAATACATAAGTATACCTCATTCTGAAATCAAGCTGTAGTAGTATTGCTCAGATCATAAAACAGACAACACCACTGAATTTGAGGCATTGATTTACCCAAAAATGTCTGTCTCCATGCCTCGATCCGACTCTGGCACTCCAAGGCCCAAGAAGAATTCTGTCTCAGTTTCTATGCCCTGCAACTTACAGTAAATGTTGACGTACTCTACCTCAAATTGCATGCCCGACCGTACCCACGCATGCCTCCTCCCCAGCCCTGGGCGGATGCACCTTTTAAATAATTAAATGGGTGATGTTTACAATGTGTGGCCGTTGGCTTGTTGGTTATGGCACATATATTAAGGCGTTAATAAGGGGGGAGGTCCAGAGGTCAAGCCTACAGGCCTCCCCTTTTGGCTTGACTGTTGCAACTTATATATATATTTGAATATGTGTTGCTCCACTACTTTGGCGATGGGTCTATCTGTTGGTTGGTCATCGGATTTGGCGAGGTCCCACCAGATTTGGCAGACCAACCAAATCTCATTTTTTTTCAAAATTTCGATCACGGGTTGTCATTGGGTATTTTCCCACTTCCACGTGGTAGCCCATGACTGGGCCACGTGGCAACGACCTATTGGAACACATCAACCACTACACCGTCATCCTGCCATGTCAGTTCCATGTCACTGTACATATTCCACTTTAGTTGCCAACTCAGCCTGCCATATCACCATGCCATGTCACTGTATAGACTGCCACGTGGAAAAATCTTACTAGTCCATGGAATGGCCCAGAAATGCCAAATATGGGTGACATGTGGCAACCTCTGGTGCTGCCACATCACCATGCTGACATCAGCATGACATCTATCACCTCCTACTCATGCCACGTATGCTAATGTCATCCATACTAATGATGATGTCGACAGTATGGATGCTGACTCATCCCCCTACTATTTGGGCTAGGTTGACCAAAATTTGACCGTGAATATCTTTCGATCCGTAACTCTGTTTGAAGAGCCATTTGCATCGTTGGAAATCTTGCGACGCTCTCTTCGCGATGAGGCCATTTTCACTGAGTTTTGAGAACTTTGAATGTTTTCCCTTTCTCTATCTATTGAGGCCATTTTGAGCATCCTAAGTTGCTTCTACGAGTTCTGATCTGTTCTTAGTCTTCTCTAGATCCTTTTTTAATTAGTTACCCAACCAGTGGGATCCGAGCCATAAAATTTGTTCACATACAGATGCAAAAGGCGGAGGTCATGATGAAAGTTATGGGGCTGAAAAGTCTGGGAATTAGAAGAAGTTTCACCTTCAGAGTGAAAAGGTGGGTCAAAGGAGGGAAGATCTACAGGGATATTCATCTTGGCGCAGATCATTGTAGTGAAGGATGCAATATGGGTAGCGAAGGATGCACGTTGGGTAGCGAGGTCCTGTTTGATGGTTTCGATTTTGGCGTCGATGGAGGAATGCATGTTTTTATTGATGGTGAAAAAATTGGCACTGAGTTGCTTCAGTTCTTGTTGGGTCTCTATGAAATTAGAGGACACGATATTGAAGCGAGCTTCCAAGTCTTGGCTATGGTTGTGGGCCATGATGAAGAGGGAAAGCAAAAGGGACGGGTGGGACCACACAAAAAATGGGTTATGGGTGAAGTGTATCACGACGATCAGGGCGACAAGGGGAATCCAATAGGGTAAGTCCCAAATAAGGGTGTTGGAAGGGGGTCAGGTCCACTATTTTTTTATTTTTATTTTTATTATTATTACTATTATTTTCTGAAAAATGATAGGTATGACTCTGATAAGGGCGAAGAGAGGAATCCAATGGGATAGGGCTCAAATGATGGTGCTAATAGGATCCATATTTTTTTTTTGTTTACTCCTGCAGAGTTATACTCTAATATGAAGAATACTGTAGTGTTGAAATGCCCAAATTCTTAACAGGAAGAAATGTGTAGTAATTTCGCAACCCGAATGCAGGAGGCATAGTTGCATGACAATAGATCTTGTCTGTTTTGTTTTTGTTTCCGTCCCAAGGGTTAGGGTATGCAGGGTGTCTACAGAAAAGGGTTTTCCCTGTGCTATAACTCTCTGATATACGTGCAGAGTCCAACAATAGTACTCAACCCAATCTCTTAGGGCACCAACTAAGGAGGCTAGACCGTGCCTTTAGCTGTATTACCTGACTACCCAGGTACTAGAGAGTATCTTCTCAAGTGTTGTTCTTGGTGGCACTATAGCAATCAGGTAGCTAATCGATTTGTCTATGGAGGGCTTCAGGATATCTAGGCTGATCCATATACATGTGTTGTTTGATACGCTGCCACTCGAAGGGGTACCAACAGGGGTTACAAGGGTGGCCAATAGATGTGCGCTTAAGTACCACTTGTATTTCCTGTATGTATGACTCCCTGACTGATGGTTTATGTGCGTAACAACATATATTTGTATATTTAAGACGTCGGAATACATCTCTACCATGAAAAAGGTTAACCCACAATTTTCTGCCAAGGAAAGTGCTCTAATACTACTTGTAGTATTTCAGATATAAAATAGTTTGCATAACATAAATATTTTAGCTATAAATGGTAGAACAATAATGATATAACCAGAAAAATACCAGAATAATACCAGAATAACACCAAAAAAAGCACCTTGATTAATGATAGCAATGTTCACTTGCCTCTTTGAGGGGGCAACCTCCAACAGAGCAAAGCTCTATTACAATAATATCCAAGGAAAAATTTCTCATACCCTCTAATCCTATTTATACTAAATCTATCTATCCAAAAGAACAATATAGAGGAAGATCCTTCTAGAAGAAGAAGTTTCTATTAGGTCTTCTTACATTTGAATTATTCTTCCTTATTGCTAGGCCTTATTAATATTGGCCTTATTACATGGAAATATATTATTCTACTTACGTGAGGGGTTAGGAAGGTTAGGTCCCTAACAAAAAATGGGTTAAGAATCCCCTGATTTCTTGCAATTCATTAATGAAAGGGTAAAGTGGTTGTAACAAGAAAGTTCATGAAGCCCTAAAGTTAAGGAAAGAGGTTACCTAGAAAAAGTATAAATACACCTCAAGAAGTCAATCATAAGCACATTCACACACACATTCTATTGGATATCTTGTTTGATAGTAAGTGATTCTTATATTAGGTAAACAATGATATATGAGGCAAATTTCAGAGGGAAGATGAAGGAAAAAAAGGAAAAATTCCAAGGGAGGATGAAGTCTTGTGATGATGTGTAATAAGGTATGTTATTTAAAGGTCATCTTACCGTTTTCGCTATAATTTGTTTTATAGAATGATTATGATAGTGAAAACTAGAGGTGGTTGAGAATACTTGTCAAGTTACATGTGGTAGAAATATTTGCTTCTGGATCGTTGTAGTTTATGAGATACACTCTGTGGAAAATAGGGTTTTTGGCTAGTCCTGAAACTAGTCTCAAACAGGTGTCTCGGGTAAAATGGTCATAAATTATTCATAGAGGATCCAACTTCAGCGAGACCAAATGAATTGTATATATTAAATTCCTTAGTATGTTTTTTATTATTTCCAAATCTATATATCAAATATTCCACATGTGGCATTCTCTTCATGTTCACTCTCTAGAATAAGATAAAATTCAATAAAGTGTACAATTTTTTCTATAACTCCTTTTTTGGGATGTTCCAAGCAGTGAAACTTGGAGGAATTGCAGAGATGATATTGAATGATATTGGGTTAAAGTTTCAAACATTTAATCTTTACAAGTACATAGTTATTCTTGTTGAAAGTTAGGGTTTGTGACTAATCCAAAAACTAGTCCTGTGAGACTAAGGTAAAGTTTGATGAAGATGCTATTCTCGTGTTGCTGGAGTTGAGGAAGGTCTGAAGATATGTGATCACATACACCATGTATGTTAAAAATATACATGTATTTTTATATGCATGTTTTGAGGGTTACATGTTGATGATGTTATGGTGCATGATTGAGACAATTCTTTGGTATATTGTTGAGGCATTGACACATGCTTGTGGAACATATTAGGTGCATGGTTGAGTCATATACTTGGTATATGATCTTGGTTGTCTGGTACTTTGTTGAGGTACACCATTGATGGTAATTTATTGATATATCCTATTGTACATGGTGTATGGTATAATAGAGTGATATGATATATGGTTGAGATACATTGTTGGTACATGGTATGGTACAAGTGTTGATGTACATGGTTGATACATGGTATGGTACATGATTGATACTTGGTATTGTGTTGATGTATATGGTTTATAGTTGAGGAATATGGTTCAGGTTATGGTGCATGGTTCAGGTTATGGTGCATAGTTTGGCAGAGGTGTTGGTGCATGGTTGATACACGATTTGGTATAGGTGTTGGTGCATGGTTGATGCACGGTTTGGTACAGGTGTTGGTGCATGGTTGATGCAATTGTTGTGGTACATGTTTTGGTACATGGTTGATTCTTGGTATGGTACATGTTGATGTTTTGATACATGATTTGGTACATGGTTGAGACACATATCTTGTGATGGTATGTTGGTGATATTGGTACATGCTTGCTAGAGGCACATGTTGGTGATGTTGGACATCTATTTGAGAGGTGTCCTTGATATATGATCCATGTGAGAGGATCTGGTTGATTATCAGTGACAGTGACAGTTGGAAAGGTTGATCAATGATAGTGACATGTTGATTTGATAGTGGTAGTGACAGTGGCACTGACAATGACAGTGATTGTGGTAGTGATAGTTGGTCTACACTTATATTTAAGAGTGGGAGGATGGGGCAAGGAAAGTGGAGTGATTGTGGTAGTGACAGTTGGTCTACACTTATATTTAAGAGTGGGAGGATGGGGCAAGGAAAGTGGGTTGTAGCCTCCTTCTGGATGGAGCCGGAGAATAAAGAAGTTGGAGCTTCCTTTAGGTTGGATCCTTAGAATCAGGGGGTCGTGGCCTCCTTCTGGTTGGAGCTAGAGAATTCAAGGAGTTGTATCTTCCTTCAAGTTGGAGCCTGAGAATCAGGGGGTTGTATCCTCCTTCTGGTTGGAGCCAGTGAATTTAGGGAATTGTATCTTCCTTCGAGTTGGAGACTATAAATAGGGGATCATAGCTTCCTTCCAGTTGCAGCTGGAGAATTGGGAAGTTGGTGCTTCCAATGAATGTATTCTTTTATATATAAGAAATCATTCCGTGGTTTTCTCCCATTTGGGTTTCCACATAAATTCTGGTGTACTATGTACTTGATGTGAATTTTTTGATGTGATGTTGCTTATGTTTATATTCTCATGATATACTGATGATATATTGATGATACAATGATGATATATTTTTGATTAAGTTGAAGTTTATATATAGTGGTTAAAAGTGGTAAAAGTGCTCATACTGATTCACCCCCCCTCTCAGTATTCCAACACAAACTCTTTAAAGTATGATAGACTAAGTAGGAATGAGGGAAATGACCTACGCTAGTGAAGAACATGGAAAAATCATACCTAAATAAGGAGGTTCGTAAATGTTCAAGAGTATTTGGATATCAAACCCAAAACACATGATGGATTAGATCTCACAAGAATAACAAAAAATGAACTCTTTACGAAATATATATGACAACTATCTTTGTGAGCCTACCTTAGAAACAATGAATAGTATAAAGTGGTGTGCAAAATCACTTACACGCTTTCAAGGAGGCTCAAAACCCTCTAGAAATTTAATCCTATAGAATCCATGGCACGCTTCAATGATCCAAAAAGGATCCAGAGAAGACTAAGGATAACTCATAATTCACATAAGCAATTCAGGAAGCTCAAAATGGCCTTAGCAGATACAGAAAGGGAAAAAATTCAAAGTCCTCAAAACTCAGTTAAATTGGCATCATTGCAAAGAGCGCGTCACAATATTTCCAATGGCATAAACGAATCATCAAATGAAGTTACGAATCAAAATATATTCGCGGTCAAAGTTTTGGTCAACTTAGCCCAGTCAGCAAAGATGAGTTAACATTCGTATTGTTGATGTTAGCATCAATACAGATGATGTCAACATCCATACAATGTACATGGAACACATAGAGTACGACATGTGTCATGTTGATTTCATCATGGTGATGTGGAAACACTAGAGGCTGCCATGTGCCACTCATTTTCGACATTTTTAGGTCAATAGGTGGACCAATGAGGAAGTGCCATGTGGCAGTTCATACAACCACGTGGCAGGCCGTACGAGACATGGAATACATGTGGAATCTGTACCATATGTGGCAGGCTGACATTTTAGGGAGGCGACATGGCATGGTGACTTTACAGGTGAATGACGTGGGCCAATGTTTGGCTGCCTTGTAGCAGTCGAAAAATTCCCAATGAGGGCTCGTAACCAAAATTTCAAAAATAAAAAAAAAGGCAGCCCACCGAATCTGGCAAAGGTCCTACCAAA
>JZKD02S0322731.1:577454-593849 GCA_000966675.3 Picea glauca | reverse complement strand
CTACAAGCCAAAAAGGGGAGGCCTATGGGCTCGACCCTGAGACCTCCCCAACAAAATGCCTTTACATAGCATCCTCCAACTGTTGAGCCACATGACTTCATTGGATATTGCACCTGCCTTTAAAATTTAAAGCTCATTTTTCCAATGCACGAGAGGAGGGTGCTCGACGATACGACTGGGCATGTTTTACGAGGTGAGTACAGTGAATTGATTGTAGGTTGCAAGCATAGAAACCAAGATGAGATTTCTCATGGGCCTAGGAGTGCCAGAGTTAGATTGAGGTGTGGAGACAATCATTTTTGGGTAATTCGACACCACAAATTCAATGGTGTTGTCTATTTTTTGATCTGAGCAAAGCTTCTGCAACTTAATTCTAGAATGAGGTATACTTATGTATTTTGCTAAATTATTTTGTTGAGTTAATAAAAAGGCCTACCCATTTGAGAGCAGGACCCTGAGACATAGTCCATTAGGGATGAACTCTATTATCAAGTTTTTTGTGTTCATATTTGATGCTTATGTCTCTTAATTATTGAGCTTTTCCTTCTTTATGGTGCACTTCAATTTATGCTCATTTAATACAATTCTTTAATAAGTCACATTGATGAAAAGATCCTGGATCATGTTGGTATCAGAGCAGTCATCTTTGACTTGAATTGTTGAGTGTGAATGCTTACTAGGGAAAAGCATAAGAAGGGTGAAGGAAATATTAAGACTTTCAATCTTGAAGTTGGTTGTGCATCCCAAAGGAAGAAAATATATGAAGAGGACAAGCGTGATGAAGAGGAAAAAAACTTCCATATGGCATTTTATTGCATGTCATAAATGGTCGAGCGAATGCATGGAGACTACGAGAAGAGGATTAAGAATAAATGGAAGAAAACAGAAGCACAAGATTATGATAATGCTTCAATGAATCAAGGGGTTGGAGGAGACCCTCCTAAGCCTCCATCTTCACCATCAAGTTCTAACTCTTCTTCCTCTAAGCATTCTCATCATTCTAGCCATAAAATTTCTTTTAAGAAACCATTATTAAAGCTTGATGTAAAATTTTCTTTACCTATGTTTAATGGAGGTGCTGATCCTGGAAATCTAGATAATTGGATCTGAAAGGTTGAAGTGTATTTCCATGTTCAACGGATTGATAAAAAGGAAGTTAAAGTGCAATTGGATTCTCTTCGGTTGGAAGGCACTGCTCTCGTATGGTGGGAGATCAAACTTCAGGACATAAGTAAGTGTGGTAATCGTATTTCCTCATGGTCAGAATTTAAATCAACGATAAGGAAGAAATTTTATCCATTGGGTTATTTACATAAAGAAATGATGGAATGGAAAACTTTAAGACAAAGTAAAGGTCAAACTGTACAAAATTTCATGGAAGAATTTAGGAAGAAATCTCTTGCATTAAACATTCCTTTGGATTATTATGAAACTTTAATGAAGTATATTGGCACACTTCACAGTTATAGTCGTCATACTTTACTATTGTTTAACCCCACCAGTCTTGACAAAGTTTGTGTGCAAGCCACTCACCTTGAGAATAGGGGAAATCATGTTCAAGAAGATCCCACAAAGAAACCTTCCAATCTCCCACATAAGAAGTTTAAGAAGTTTAAAGGGAAGGAAAAAAATACTGCCACTATAAAGAGAGAAGAAGGAAATCCATCTTTCACTCATTGCAAGAAGAATGGTCATGATGATGAACACTGTTGGAAACTACATCCAGAGAAGAGACCGAAACAGTTCGGTGGAAAGGGGAAGACATAGACCGTTGCTACAGTGCAACAAGATCTTGGTTCTGATTTAGGGGACAAAGGAAATATCATAGCGGTTGGAGTACAAGGTAAATATTACCTTCATGCTAGTTCAAATTCCAATAATTAATATCATGATGATGAAGGAAAGAGGAATGAATTATTTCATATAAGAGTTATATCTAAACACACTAAGATAGATACATTATTTGATCTGGGTTCCCAAGTAAACTTGATATCTGAAGCACTTGTCAAAAAGATGGGTTTTGAAACTAAACCATATCCAAAGCCTTATCCTCTTGGTTGTGTATGTGATAAATAAAAACTTAATGTCACCAATCAATGTAGGGTCAGATTTGTTATTGCTTCAAAGTTGATTTATGAAGTGGATTTGTATGTTGTATCACTTGATATATGTGGCATAGTGCTGGGGAGTCCTTATATTTATGATAGAAAAGAAGTCTTCTTTCTTCATGAGAACAAATATCACCTTACTAAAGGGGAAGTGGAATATATTGTTAGATCCCACAACATCAGGGTAAACACAACACTTGTTAGTGCAGGACAAATGAAGAGACTCATAAACACTAATAAGAAATATGTACTCATGGTCATAAGGGAAAAATATGTCGGAACATTCGATGATTTTCAAGGATGTGATCCTTCTCATAAGAAATAATTGATTGATATTGTTTCTAAGTATGATGGTATTTTCCAGGAACCAGATGGATTACCTCCTAAGAGGGAAATCCAACATGAAATACATCTTCAACAAGATTCTCCTCTTCTTAATGTGGGCATGTACATGATGTCAGTTGTAGAGATGACATGGATCAAAAAGAAGGTACAAGTCTTATTATATCAAGGGGTCATCATGCCCAGCTCATCTCCATGTGGTTCTCCGATTGTGATGGTGCCAAAGAAGGATGGTACATGGCGAATGTTTTTTGATTATCGAGCCTTAAATAAAATCACAGTGAAAAATCGATACCCTCTTCGTCGTATAGATGATTTACTTGATCAATTAAAGATTGTTTTTTATTTCAGTAAGTTAGATTTGCACAGTGGATACCATCAGATCAGGGTTGCAGAACAGGATGCATGGAAAACTACCTTTAAAACCAAACATGGATTGTTTGAGTGGTTAGTTATGCTGTTTGGGATTTGTAATGCTCCGGAAACCTTCATGCATGTGATGGATGGTGTCTTCAGGCCATTTTTAGATGATGTTTTGATTGTATATTTAGACGAAATTCTTATATTTAGTGGGACTTGGGATGAACATTTAAGGAATGTAAAGTAAATATTGGATACTTTGCAAAGGGAAAACTTGTACGTAAAATTTTCCAAATGTGAATTTGGTAAGACTGCACTTGTTTACTTAGGTCATATTGTAGGAGGAGGACAATTGAAAATTAGTCCTTCCAAGATTGATGTAATTGTAAATTGGCCTGAGCCCAAAAGTGTAACTGAAATACAGAGCTTCTTAGGTGTAGTCTGATACTAGAGGAGATTCATTTCAAACTTCTCCTTTATAGCAGCTCCTTTGCATGCCTTAAGTAGTGTGAAGAACACTTTTCAGTGGGGAGGAAAGAAACAAAAATATTTTGACACTTTGAAGGAAAATATCAATACCACACTAGTATTAGAACTGTCGAATCTTCAACATCCTTTTGAGATCGAGACATATGCCAATGGGTATGCCATGGGTGCAGTATTGATGCAATATCGTAAGCCTATCTGTTACCACTCAACAAATTTTAACCAAGTTGTTTTTAACTATCCTACGTATGATAAAGAGTTGTATGCATTAGTTCAAAGCGTAAATAAATGGAATCACTACTTGTTGGGAAGGAAACAATCATACATACAAATCATCAACCCTTACAGTATCTCCAAGCACAAACCAAGCTGCAACAATATCGACATTAAAGATAGATGGGTTTTCTTCAACAATTTCTTTTGGTAATCAAATACAAAAAGGGAACGAGTAACAAGGTAGTTATGCTTTCTAGACCTCCTATTGCTACTTCTTTTATTTTGAAGAATGATTCTTTATCCCATGATAGCTATGTTGAACAATATGTCGCTGATGAAGATTTTAAAGAAGTATTTGAGAAGCTAACCCATGGCGCACAGGTAGAAAACTATTTTCCGCAGGGAAAACTACTCTACCATCTTGGAAAGCTATGTATTCCTACAAGTGAACGAGTCCATGTAATATGAGAAGCTCACACTTCTCTTGTTTCTAGGCATTTTGGGGTAGGAAAAAATATGGCTCATCTACAGAGGTTTTTTTATTGGCCTCAAATGAAATCAATTGTAACTAAATATGTAAAGGGGTGTGTGACATGTTCTACTTGTAAGCCCACTATTAGAAAATTGGGGCTATAATCACCACTTCCTGTTCCATCCCATCCATGGGAAAGTATCTCCATGGATTTTGTAGGGGGTTTACCAATGTCAAAAAGGGGTCATGACTATTTGTATGTTGTAGTGGATAGGTTCAGATAGATGTGTATATTAATTAGATGTAAAAAGCATATCACTTTTGAGAAGACTACTAATCTCTTCTTTCAGTATGTTTGGGTTCACTTTGGGTTACCCACATCCATTATCTCGGATCGAGATACTCGATTCCTTGGGGATTTTTGGACAAGATTGTGTAGAATTATGGACAACAAGTTGAAGAGGAGCATTGATTTCCATCCATAGACCGACATACATACAGAGGTTGTTAACCAAACAATGGTACTTTTGCTTCGAGGTTACTGCAACAAGCATCCAAAATTATGGGATGAACAAATACCCTATGTACATCATCATTACAATCGAGCCTTACATTCCTCCACTCAGTGTTCTCCTTTTGAGACATGTTTTGGGTATTTGCCTAAGGTCCCTTTGGAATTGATGTATGGGAGAGATGTCGATTCAAATGAAGAAAGAAATGAAGACAGGGCCTGCAAGTTCATTCAGAGAATCAAGCAGGTACATCAAGCAGTCATGGAATAGTTGGAGAAAATTCAAGCACAGTATAAAGATCAGCATGAAAAACACATGGTTGATCATAAGTTCTAGGTTAGATACTAGGTATGGATTCAAATTAGTAAGGAGATATTGAAGGGTGAAGGAAAGAAACTCAAGCCCATCTTTTATGGACCCTTCACTATTTTGGAGAAAAGTGGTACCAATGCTTTTTGTCTAGATCTTCCACCCTATATGCAGATCTACTCAATTGTAAATGTGGAAAACTTGAAACTTTTTGAGCCTCCCATGATCATGGATCAAGTTGAGGAAGTTTCAATGCCTTTAGTTGATGAGTTTTCTCCTGAGTACTTGGATGAGTTGAAGGAAGATATCATCTTGGACAAAAGGACAAGGACTTCACGCAGGGGTGATGTTGATTATCTTTGAGTGGGATTAAAGGGAACACATCCAAGCAAGGAAAAGTGGATGGAGAAGGAAAAGGTGAGGGAACTCTTCCCTCACTAATGTATGGATTGATGAAATATTTTGGTGGTCCAAAAATCTCTCAGTGGGAAGGTGTGATCCAAAAAGGATCCTGAGAAGACTAAGGATAACTTAGAATTCATAGAAGCAACTCAAGAAGCTCAGAATGGCCTCAACAAATAGAGAAAGGGAAAAAATTCAAAGTCCTCAAAACTCAGTGAAATTGGCATCATCGTGAAGAGCACGTTGCAAGATTTCCAACGACATAAATGCCTAGTCAAACAGAGTTACAAATCAAAATATATTCACGATCAAAGTTTTGGTCAACCTAGCCTAGTTAGCAGGGATGAGTCAACATTCGTACCACTAACTTCAACATCAGTATGAATGACATCAACGTACATACAATGTACGTGGAACATGTAGAGGACAATATGTGTCATGATGATGTCATCATGGTGACATGACAACACTAGAGGTTGCCACGTGTCACTCATTTTCAACATTTTCAGGTCAACATGTGGACCAATGAGGAAGTGCCATGTGGAAATTTGTATAGGCACGTGGCAGGCCATACGGGATGTGGCAGACACATGGAATCCATACCATACGTGGCAGGCCGTACGGGATGTGGTAGACACATGGAATCCATACCATATGTGGCAGGCTTACATGGCAAGCATGCGATGTGGCAGGTTGACTATATAGGTGATTGACTTGGGCCAATGTTTAGCTGCCACATGGCCCAGTCATGGGATGCCACGTGGTAGTGGGAAAATGCCCAATGAGGGCCCGCAACTGAAATTTCAAAAATAAAAAAAGGCGGCCCACCAAATCTGGTGAAGGTCTTGCCAAATCTGGTGGCCGACCTCTGTTGTAACCTAACTTCGACAAATCTAAACGGGGACTCCAAAATTGGCGGTGTTTAACACTATATATATATGTTGTTGTAACTACAAGCCAAAAGGGGGAGGCCCACAGGCTCGATCCCGGGACCTCCCCAACCAAACACCTTTACGTAACATCCACCAACCGTTGATCCAAATGGCTCCATTGGATATTCTGCCCACATTTAAACTTAAAAGCTCAGTTTTCCAATGGATAGAAGGAGGGTGCTCGACGGTACAAATGGGCACATTTTACGAGGCGAGTACAATGAATTAATTGTAGGTTGCAGGCATAGAAACCAAGACAATATTTCACATGGGCCTAGGAGTGCCAGAGTCAGATTGAGGCATGGAGAAAATCATTTTTGGGTAATTCAATGCCACAAATTCAATGGTGATGTCTATTTTCTGATCTGAGCAAAGCTTCTGCAACTTAATTTCAGAATGAGGTATCCTTATGTATTTTTCCAAATTCTTTTGCTGAGTTAATAAAAAGGCCTATCCATTTGAGAGAAGGACCCAGAGACGTAGTCCATCAGGGATGAAATCCATTATCAGGTTTTTGTGCTCAGATTTGATGCTTATGTCTCTTAATTATTGAGAATTTCCTTCTTTATGGTGCACTTCAATTTATGCTCATTTAATACAATTCTTTAATAATTCACATCGATGAAAAGATCCCAGATCATTGAAAATGAGAAATTTGAAAAGGATAGTGTGAGAAACATTTACCGATATAGAAGTCATTGTTGGTCTAGTTGGCTGCTCTATCGCTCTCTGTCTCTGTGGATTCTTGGTGGGGTCACTGTGTCTCTTGTCGTGCCTCTCTATATCCATGGAGGGTCTTAGTCTCTTTGTCATTTGGCTGCTGGGTAGGGTCTCTGTCGTCTATGTGGATCGTTTGGTAGGGGATTGCAGGGTTGAGGTTCTAGTTTGGCTGCAGTGGATCTAAATGTGTCATGCAGGTTTTGTATATAGTCGAATGCAGGGGTCAAATAGTGTCCACAGGTTTTAAATTATATGTTATATATATGTAAAAAAAAATGTGTTTTATATTATGTTATAATATATAAATATTATATGTTATAAATTATAAATATTATATATTATATAATATTTTTTAAATTATATATCATATTGTATGTTATATATTATCCACTAATCAATTATTTAAATTTGCAAGGCATATTCTATCTAGCAAATGTAATGAATCTTGACAATAATTATATATAGAATTGAGGTTAGAAGGAAACAAATAGGACATGTTTGTAAGGGGAGGAAAGAAAATGATGGACTCCATGTGTATACAAGTTGAAACATAGTGCAATTAGATTAAGGGAGGAAGATGATGAAATTGTTTGGTATAAAAATAACTCATTCGAATGATATACAACTAAGTTAGGATATAAAGCAATGTTTTAGGTAGAGGAGGAAAATTATCAGAAATGGCCGTGGAAGTATGTATGGAAAATAAAATCCCCTCTAAAAACAAGAGTTTTCCTTTGGTCAATTCTTGTAAACAAAATCTTGATTCACGATAAATGTAAAAGCAAAGAATGGCATGGGTTAGGAAAATACATCCTTAGAAAAAGTAACGATGAGACCTTATCTCACCCGATGATAATGTTTTCTCTTACAAAAGAAGTGTGGGAGGAAACTCTAATTAACATTAGTTGGTGGAAATAAAAAATGGCAAGGAGATTCTATACTGAATTGTCTAGGTATATGGTTTAAGGAAAAATATGTCAAATTTCTTAAAGATATTCCTTGTATAGTATTTTTATCCCTTTGGCTAACTGAGAATAGTATGATATTTCAAAACACATAAATGTTTTTACCCATTCAATAGTTTTATCAAATCATGTATGCTTATGAAGGAGTTTGGAATCAAGGTAAGAAAAATCCTCCAAGAGTTGTTATTAGTCCAATTATTGATAGAAAATATGCCCAAGGATACTTTAATGGGGCAATTCAAGAGAGTTTTTTCCTAGGTGGTGATGGATATTTTTTATTTTCAAAATAAGAGCATAAAATAACCTTACAACAACTTTAGGAGCCATACCAAATGGTTGGGTAGAACTGAGGGCTCTCTGGATGTTCATGAGGCTAGTAGCTGAAAAAGCAGTGGCTCTTGTAATACCCCTGTTTCCCTCATTTTGTAAATATAACTATAACTGGCCAAGAGACCATGTCAGACTAAATATGTGTGAATGTTTGATTTGATGAACTTTTGTATAAAAGGGTCAATGTATGAATTTTCTGTTATTAATAGAAATTTGATATGTGTTGCACAACTGTTGAAAGGAGGGAAGTTTTCCAAGATAGACCATAGATTCTATGAGAGAGATGGTGAAGGAAAACCAAGAATGGTTGAGATGACCCTCACTAGACCAGAACCTACTAGGTGTAATTTCTCAATAGTCCTCTGACCCAAAAATGAATCACCAGTCAGGATGGTAGTTGGAAGGCCATCCTCAAGAGTTAATGAAGAGATTTGGTAGGGTACCCATCTGTAAGGCTTCCAGGACTGACCATGAATTGGGATTCAGACCCACGTAACCTTGTTGAGGAAGGAAAGAAAGGAGGTAATTTGGGGATAGAGACATATTTATGAGATAATAGAGTAGAGAGAACAATCTCGAGAGGAGAAGCGACACATGTTTTCGACTCTGGAATAGAGAGAAAAGCTTAGGAGAAAGATCATTTTTGGCTAGGAGAAGCCATGGGAAGGGTTTGGATACAAGATGATAAACGAAACTGATAAGTGACTAAGGAAGTACTCGTGCAGACCTATTTGCTTGGAGTAGAGAAAACTAGTTTCCAATTTCCCATGGGAGGAAGAGAGTAACCTTCATCCTTGACTGTCATGGAGCAAAGAGAAAGAATCTCTCTCAGAGAATCATGGTCTAGCTTAGGGGTGGACAGTGGTAAATCCGATAGGAGTGGTTGTTCCTATGGTTGGGAGGAAACATGCACCCCTTTCAGTAGTCGCTTCAAAGTCTCCATTGCTGATAAGTATTATCATACTCTGTGTGTGTGTGTGTGTGTGTGTGTGTGTATTGGATGCGATGATGGATTTATTTGTTTATGGTTAATTCCTTCAGTATATGAACAGTTATTAGAAATGATCTTTGGCTTCTATAAACTGTTATATTTATATGATCTTTGAATTATCTCATCTTACTTGCTAGAGAGTCATGGGATGTAAATCCGTAGTAGATTTGGGGTAGGATTGACTGAAACATTTAAGTCTTGCCAACCCTTTGAAGTTTACCTTAGAGGGAATATCAAGTTTAGCTTGAGGGGAGAAGGGCATTCCCTCCAGATTATCCTTCCATCTGACCGTGGGCTCATGCCCATGTCCTTAACCCATTTTGGTGCTAAAAATATTTTCCCTTAACCCACAAGATTTCCCAAAGGACCCATGTAACCAGGGCCTAGGAACCCTGTGCTATTCCAAAAGGAGATAGCTCTTTTGACTTTGGGACTTCAGGACTTATGACTCCACAATCCCCAAAAACACTCGAAGGCTGAAGTCGCAAATTGACAAGGGTTGTCGATCTAGGGATCCAGTGTGGATCCCTCTTAGCCGTCAGATCAGACTTAGGAAGGGAAGTGTTAAGTGCTTCGACGAAGTCCTACTTCGGTAGAATAGGAGTGGTCTAACACCAAAAATCCTGAATTTCAGAGTCGTGGAGTAAATCGGGACTATTGAAAATGGAGAGACAGGTTTCCATAGATCAACAATTACCTGAAAATCTGGGTATTTGGTAGTATAGGGACATGCAAGTTTCCTTGGAGCTCTGCAAGCCAGAGTAAATCCTAGCCATGGATGCTAGGTACACATGGTGATAGATCCAGCATGGTCCGGAGGGAAAGCCGGGAGATACACATCGAACTCCTAAATGTCGAACTTCTGAAGTGATGAGGACCGTCAATCTTCGGATCCTTCAAGATTCCTCCCAGCCGTCGATCTAAGAATCCAACCCTCGATTACCCTACAGACTGGGAACACGTCGTGAAGTGACATGTGGCCCTTACTTGTCCCATGTCTAAGGTTTTCCATCAAATTAGAGCCACTGGATGAGAGGACACATGGCAAGAGATCCCATAGTCCAGAGAATTAGTACTTCGGAGGAACCTGGCCAAGAAACTACCGAATGTGAAAACCTCCGAAGTCGCAAATGATGAAATAAATCTCAGTTGTTGGTAGGATGAGGACACCTGATGTCAGATTAGAGAGTCTGGAGACTCAGATCTTCAGGGAACTCGTGACATGAGGAGTTGGAAAGATCCAAAGTCTAGAGCTGTGAAGTAACGAGATCCATAGATCTATGGATCCACATGGACTCCTACTGATTGTGAGATTGAATGGATGGGCAGTTATCGGTCCAAGATGACGTGGCATGATGATGTCATTCGATGTGACATGGACCCACATTATGCGTGCCACATGTCATCCACATATGGACGATTCACAAACCCTTTATGGTAATTAAAGCATGACACATGTCACCCCCTAATGAGGACACATGTCACCCCTTGACCCTCACCGCATGTCAACTTTTGGTTCGTTCCTGTCTGACCAACATGGGTGGTGACGTGTTCAAGACTCTAGGAGTCTAGATAATTCAGGAGTTTGGAAGATTGAATGTAGTATGGCTGAGGAAGGTACAATGAGGATCTCTGATCGTCGAATGCCAAAATTCCCACGACAATCGTCGATCACCAATACACCTAAAATGTAGAATGAAGACTGTTGAACGCCGACTGCCGAAATTCCAAAATGTAGGATCAATGTTGAATGCCAAATGTCGAACACCGATCACCTAATGGATAAGGACACATGGAAATATTTTGGGACTTCTGGGATTAGGAAAAAGGAGTGTTCTGCACCAAACATTGAAGCCCCTTTTTAACCATAGGATATTGACAGAGGACGTGGACCATTGATTCCCTCCGCTGTTCGACGATCCAGGAATTCGAAAACATCGTTGGAACTTCTGAAGTATGGGAGGTCCGAAGTGCCGAAACCTTCGCTAAGAATACTCTTAGCTCCCAGTTTTAAGCTGAGGTCACGAGGAGGATCCCACTAGCTGGTTTAAGCATGTAGTGGGAGATGAAAACTTCAAGAAATAAAATAATAGGGTTTTTCTTAGTAAGGGACCGAAAATGAACCAAGGAAAAGTGGAAATTTGATGCCCCATTCCTAGAAAGGGTATTTAAGGGGTTGGGTGTGTTACAAATTTGTATTAGAGCATGGAAACAACACTTGGATTGCTTGGGCTCATGCACGAGTCGCATAAAAATATTATTAGAGACCTTACGGGGTAATACCCTACCTTACCCGTCTTCTATAAGAAACCTGTGTGAATCTCTACTGAAGAAAGGAGCGAAACCATCTATTGTTGATATATGTTTTGGAAGTCTCCACTGTATGTTGCTAATGTTTCCAAAAAAAGAAGCTGACTTCACTTTGCAATGATATGTGTTGTTCATGAATTGGTAGATTAGTAACTAGTAGAAAATGTTTTGTCAGCACTCAAGCAGTCAGTGAACAATGGGAAAACTACATTGTAAGGAATGGTGACACACCATGAGTTGGGGGAGAAATCCCACAATAGAGAGGAAGAATCTGATGAAAGGAGGGCTATGGAAACCCCTCCATATTTGGATGAAACTGTAAGAAGCCTCATGGAAAAATTATAGAGATATAAGGATGAAAAGGAAAGGCTGATAAAGGAGTAGGAAAAATAGACTGAAATTAATGCATTCCTAGTACAAATTCTATTATATATACAAATACAACTACAACATGGTCCATCTTCCAATCATGTGGACAAGAACCATACTAAGAAAACTCCAAGTTCACTTGAGATACAAAAGAATGGTCCAGAAAGTGGACACACCAAGAGGAGCACCTCAAGGAAGGCCCAACATGGAGTCAAGAGAGACTCACTAGAATGTCTCTCGGAGGACACTGACAACTCCAAGGAATCTTCCAGTGGAAAAACTAGTTCCCATTCTTAGATGAGAGGAAAGCAGAGGAAACACTCCAAGAGTCGTGACTTTGAAGAATTCAAGAAAGCCAAACCACCCACCTTTGATGGAGATATTAAGAAGGGGGAAGAAGCAGAAGTTTGGCTACTCAGCCTGAAGAAGTACTTCAAAGTTCATGACTACTCTGAGAACTTAAAGGCTTAGATAACCATTTTCAACTTGATTGGGAAAGCTTCCATTTGGTGGGAAGACCTTAGGAATGTGAAAGAGATCCATGATAAGGAGTTGTGATAGAAAGAATTTGAGAAATACTTCAAGAAGAAGTATCTGTCAAAAATGTACTTTGATGGGAAGACCAAGGAGTTCTGTGAACTCAAGCTGGGACAACTCACCATAGATGAGTATATCAACAAATTTCTCGAGCTGATGAGGTATGTGCCCTACATAAAGGATGAAAAGGTAAATATGTGATGATTTATTAGTAGATTACTTCAGTCCTACCGGGACAAAATTGAGTTTGATGAACCAAAGACTCTAGAAGATACTCTTCGAAAATCAAGGTATTGCTATGAGAAATTAAAGAGTAAGACAAAACCCCATGAAGAATGGAAGAAGAAAAAAAATTGGGATTCAATAAGAAGGGCTTTAAACCCTCGATATTTAAGAACCAAGGGAAGATCTCTAGGATGAGTCTTCCTACTAGAAGTGTGTATCAACATAATTTTCCATCCCAAAGTGTAAATAAACCCTTCAGAGAAGTTCCAATTAAGAATGATAACACAAAGAGAGAACCCTTGAAATTTTGGGGTTGTGGAGAGGAACATATGTTGAGGGACTGTCTACATAGGAAGAAAAACAATGGGAGGGTCTACAACGTCCAAGAGGCTACCACAGTCAATGATGTGGCTAGGATCTACAACAAATTTATGCAGCCTTGGACAATAGACAAGCTGACCACCAAGCTTCAATGGTGGAGATGGAAGGTATGATTTCTAACCATCATGTTTCCATTTTAATTGACCCTGGTTCTAATTTTCCCCTCAAACTATTGAGAAATGTAAATTGAAACAAGCTAAACATGTTAAATCATGGCTAGTGCAACTAGCCACTGGAACCAAAAGAAAAGTAACAGAGGTCATACCACCATGCCAATTTTTTATAAGTGGGTTTCCCACCCAAGAGAACCTAAACATACTCCCTTTAGGATCTTATGACCTGTTGATTGGCATGGAATGGTTGGCTTCCCACAAAACCAAGTTTGATTGTTATAGTAAAAATTTGGAGTGTGAAAATGAAGAAGGAAGAAGGGTAACCCTACAAGGGATTCAAAATCCTTTCTCAGTGAGACAAATATCATCCCTCCAAGTGAAGAAGTATTGTAGAAAGGGATGTCCCTTGTATGAAATATAAGTACTAAACTCTATTGAGAATGAAAAACATAGCCTAGAGAAACATCCCATATTAAGAGAATATAAATATGTATTCCAAGAAGAGGTACCAAGTCTACCTCCAAGAAGGGATATTGACTTTTCAATAGAAATGGTACTAGGAATGGTGCCAATGTCTAGAACACCCTATAGAATGAGTACACCAGAGCTAGTTGAGCTCAAACTACAACTGAAGGAGATGTGGGACAAAGGCTACATTTGACCTAGTGTGTCTCCATGGGGAGCACCAACCTTGTTTGTGAAAAATAAATATGGCACACTCAGACTGTGCATAGATTATAGACAACTCAACAAGATGACCATCAAGAAAAAGTATCCCTTACCAAAGATCGATGACTTGTTTGATCAAATAAGGGGTGCTACAATCTTCTCCAAGATTGACTTGAGGTATGGATACCATCAGGTCCAAATTAAATATGAATACATCCACAAGACAACCTTTAGGAAAATATATGGTCACTATGAATTTGTGGTGGTGCCATTTGGGCTTACTAATGCACCAACCACTTTTATGTTCTTAATGAATAACGTATTAAAAAATTTCTTGGATAGGTTTCTGTTGGTTTTCATTGATGATATTCTAATCTATTCCAAGAATAGGGAAGAGCATGAGGAACATCTCAAGCTAGTACTCCTGGTACAAAGAGAACATCAGCTCTATGCTTATCTTAGTAAGTGTGACTTTTTCCAGAAACAAGTCCACTACTTAGTCCATGTTATTTCTAAGAAAATAGTGGCAGTTGATCTTGACAAGATTAAATCCACAATGGATTGGCCTATCCCAAGGGATGTATCTGATATAATATCCTTTATGGGCCTAGCATGATACTATAGGAGGTTCATAAAAGGATTCTCCAAGATTGGTTGCCCAATCACCCCCCTTCAGAAAAAGTGGGTTAAATTCATTTGGACATCAGAATGTGAAGAAATATTTCAAGAGCCAAAATACCTTCTAACCAATGAGCATGCACTAAAGATTGCAGACCCGAACAAGGACTTCCTTGTGTGTACAGATGCTTGCAAGGAAGGGCTTGGAGGAGTCCTTATGCAAGAAGGACATGTGATTTTCTATGAATCCATAAAATTGAATGAGAATGAAGTCAATTATGTAACCCATGATATGGAATTGGATATCATAGTACATGCTTTAAAAATGTGGAGGAATTACCTCTTAGGTAGAAGATTTGTAATTATGACAGACCATAGTGGGTTGAGGTATTTTTTTGACCAACCAAAACTGAATGTGAGACAAGCTAGGTGGATGGATCTCCTTAGTGATTTTGATTTTGAAATCAAACATATCAAAGGAAAGGATAATAGGGTGGTTGATGCCCTTAGTATAAGTATGAAATTAGTTCACTTGGAAGCTGTAAGCACTAATGAATCAGACATCAAAAAGAGGGTCAAAACTGCACAAGAAACATATGCATTTTTCAAGACTGTGATATCATACCTAAAGAAATAGCCCATGGGACTGAAGTATGAAGGCTACTAGATGCTTAATAATGGCCTAGTGACTTACAAGGGTAGATTGTGTATTCCAAATTGTGATGACTTTAAGAGATTCATAATGGATGAACTACATAAAAGACCATATAATGGTCATCTTGGTTATCAGAAAATGATCACGACCACTAGGAAACTATTTTATTTTCCTGAACTGAAAAAGGACATAGATGATTACTTAGCTAAGTGTATAGAATGTTAGCAATTCAAAGTAGAGCCCTAGCACTTAGCATGGCTATTGCAGCCCCTACCAATTCCTGAATGGAAATGGGAAACCATCTCCGTGGATTTCATCACAGGATTACCAAGATCAACCAAACAGAACGATGCCATCATGGTAGTTGTGAAAAAACTACTAAGAAAGGGTGCTCACTTCATACCCATCAAGTCAACTTACAAGGAAATAGATATTGCCAACATTTTCATGAAGGAGATATTTAGATTGCATGGCATGCCTAAGGAAATTATATTCGACAAAGATATAAAGTTTACTTCAAACTTTTGGAAGTCTCTATTCATTGGTTTTGAAACAAATTGTTGTTTAGTACAGCCTGTCACCCTCAAATTCATGGGTAGACAGAGAGGGTAAACCAAGTGTTATAAGACATGCTGAGGATGCATGTAATGCATCAACCCAAGAAGTGGGAGGACTACCTATCACTGGTAGAAGTTTCCTACAACAATGGCTATCAAGAATCATTAAAAATGAGCCCTTTTGAAGCCCTATATGGAAGACAATGCAACATTCCAATCACCAGGAACAACCCAATAGACAGAGTTAAAATCAGGCTATATATGCTAAAGGAAAAGGAGCAACAAGTAATTCAGATCAGACAAAATATGAATATAGCTCATGATAGACATAAGAGCTATGCAAACATGAAAATTGTTGGAATATGGCTATAGCAAAGATGACGCAGATGGTCAAGGTTGTCATTGATGGGAATCGGTTGGTTATAGAAGACGCACAAGTTATAGAAGACGCACAAGCGATGCTGGAACACAAAGGCGCACAAGCGATGCTGGAACACAAAGACGCACAAGCGATGCTGGAACACAAAGACGCACAAGAGATGCTGGAACACAAAGGCGCACAAGCGATGCTAGAACACAAAGACGCACAAGCGATGCTGGAACACAAAGACGCACAAGAGAAGCTGAAACACAATCGCAGATGCTGAAACACGGATGCTGGATCACAGATGTTGAAACACAGATACTGAAACATAGATGCTGGAACACGAATGACACAGATGCTGAAACACGACTGCTGGAACACGAAGCTGGAACACGAAGTTGGAACACGACTGCTGGAACACGACTGCTGGAACACGAAGCTGGAACACGAAG
>JZKD02S0322731.1:492498-518483 GCA_000966675.3 Picea glauca | reverse complement strand
AACCACTTTGACTACTTTGACCTTTTGGGGCTTCTAGATGACATATGAGGGTCCTCCAACTTTGTAAGGCCATAAATCTCAAACCGTGAGGAGTTATGTGATGTTCCACATACCAACATAAATGGAATGACATGTACTATCCATATAGAATAATATTACCTTCAAATATATCAAAAATCATACCGTTATCCATCAAACAAACTTGGGTTCATTACCCAAACCTGGGTTCTCCAACTTCACATGGTCATAACTCTCTAACTATGAGGAGTTATGTGACATTCCACATACCACCAAAAATGGCATGACAAGCACTATCTATCTAGGATAGTTTCCCTGACAAATTCACTATCCTTTATCTCATTATTACAGAATTAGGCATGGGTTCTCTTACTCCGCAAAGCATCTTCCCATGAGGGATTTCACCATAAGGGGACCACTTTGGAGTTCATCCATATTTACTTATTATCAACCATGACAAGACAATAATGAGTCATCTTTACTATTTCAGGATAAATCCGTAAGTGCGGACACAAACCGATCTCCCTAGATCCACCTGGATCTAGAACAAAACAGGACAGAATAATACACTTTCCCTAGATTTTAACCGTTGAATGAACTAGGAGGCAAGAATCATGTACATACCTTATGATCACTTCCTTAGGTCTTTGTTGTTCCAAGCTTCGCTCCAATGCTCTTGTATCATCCAGAACACAACAAAACAAACCAATTGAAGTGAAGACAATTCAATATATTCAATAGCTAATCTATACATATGATCAAGGAGTTATGCAATAAAGTGACATCAACTTTATGGGAAAGGGACATATTACTATATTAAATTGATAGAAAGCAAGAATTACAACCTGAGCCTTGATGTTGTAAGCCTCCTTTCGATGGCTCCTAGCTTTGACACACACACTTGCTCATGCATGAAGAAAATCAACCACTTTTGATAACCTTGCTGGTGTCTCTAGTTGTTGTAGCATCAGTCCTTCATACAATCTTCCACTAATTCTCCAATCAATCTCTTGCTAGTTTGCTTCTAACCTTTTCCATGAGAATTCTCCTATATAGGAGAGAATAGATTAGTTACTTGGATAGGAAATGATCCCAAGATATCAGGAAAGCCAGTACTTAGATAACCATTCGAATACCAACTCACCCTTCTAGAAGATTCCCTTCTAGAAGGTTTGATATTTTATCTTTTTCCTTCCTTTAGAAGATGTTCGCACCCTGATAGTTAGGTACAGTGCGAACCCCTTGCACCTCAGCTTAATGCAGCCTGCAAGAATCATGCATTCTCGCAGGCAAATATATAGGTAGCCTGCGAACCTCCCTTAAAAATATGATTTCTGGAAGCAGACAAAGGTAACTTTTCTCAGGAAAGTGTTCGTAGTGAAGAGCTTGATTTTCCATCATCATAACATTATCATGATGACCAAAATTGTGGATAACATTTACATCAAACAATATTGGGTCCATTACCCAAACCTTTGTGCTGCGGGGCTTTTTTCAAGGGTTGACATCAATGACAACCAACCTTAATCAACAGAAATTGCATGACCCTCCATTCATCAAAATATCAAAATTGAATATGAAGTTATGGAAAAGCCTTCTTCCACCTATGTAACCAAAATCCAGTTGAAGCTAAATGTTTTTAGAATTTTACTGAAGAAATCCAATTGGACATTGTCATGATGTTATTTGAGAAGAATGATTTTATTTTTTCTCAGTTGTTTTGAGTATATAGCTTCTTTAGTAGGAATTAGGTTGTTTGCAATATTTCATCCTATCATGGAACCTCCTAATTTATCTTAATGATAAATTTCATGAGGGGCCTTAACCTATTTAAAATAGTAGTTACAATACGTTTGTAATAATTTTACACATGGATACCAATTTGAAAGATGAAAATGTTTATTTTCAATAAGCTAGGTTAAGCATGAAGTTCATTCCATTTTATCATTTAACTTAACCATAGACAATAATGTTATAGTAACCAAGATCACAAGAAGAAACACCATGCACAAGAACACAAGAAGTATCTTGGGAAACCCTTCTCAACAAGGGAAGAAAACCCAACCAAATTCTTTGCTATATTCTTCAAGAGAAATACCTTCACCACCAAGAAAGAACTAACACACAAGAGGGTGCTCAAACCCTAGAAGACTAGCGCCCAAGAGAGGTGCGCACCTTTTCCTAAGTAGATGTACTTGCTGAAATTTCCAAACTCATAAGAAAGATATAATTCCACAATGGGGAATCTTCCTTTACTTATATTAGACTTATCCTATCAACCAAAGTATCTATTGGCTCAACATGCCGACCTCACTAAGTCACAATATAATAATAATAATTATTATTATTATTATAATTAATATTAACCACGTTAATTATCTTTTACATTTATTATTAATCACATTAAGGTGGGGCCTACCTGTACCCTTTACATAATAATTAGGATTACATGCAGGTATGACTCTTTAATAACATATAACAAAGGATCTGATACACCCACTAGTGCTCATCCACTAGGGGCACATCCATAGGGATGTCATATCTCTGGCTCACTACATTACAGAGAATAACCATATCTACACACATTCACCTGTGCCCATGCACATGCACGTCCACTCTACAGATCTTCTTTCCCACTGCCTCATACAAGAGAATCATCTGGAGTTTTCTCGTCATCTCTGCTTCTTAGAGGAGGCTAACACATCATCTTCATTTCTGTTCACATGACAATGCACCCAACAGTTTGGGATTTCACACATTCACCTTTCGCTCAGCCCCAGGCATGCCCAACTCAACAGATCACCTTTCCCACTGAATAATCATCTGGATTTCTTCTCAACTCTCTGAATGGAGAAGGTCATCTCTACTTTCCTAGCTCTGTCTCAGGAAGGAACCAGGTACCCTTCTTAGGGGCTTTCTCTCGTATTTGTAAGATGAGAGAAAGACTTTCACAAATGTAATGATCCACACCTCACAGGTTTGTAAGATGGAGAAAGTCTCACATAGTTGCATTCATCAACACTTCCTCTCAGCTAGGGAGGCATTCTTTATCATGCCAAGTCTCACATGAATGTATTTTGAATTTTGTCTTGGGTGGATTTATCAATGCTCCCTCTCCACTAGGGAGCCATTGTTCACGAATTTAATTTGGTGAACATATCTGAAATCTACTCATTTTTAGGAAGGTACTACATGTGTATGATTTTCCTCTCCATCATATCTCTAAAATAAGGATATTTCATCTCATCGTATTTCGATCCATCAAGAAAAACTGGGTTCGCAAGGAGCTTTACTCATGGATCTTTGTTATCATCATAGGATCCATCTCATGGTCAAGTAAATATGTCAGAAGCTTGTAAAGCCACATTGCTTTGCACACTCGATGCTTATATACTCTTCCTCTATGGTACTCAAGGCCATAGAGTTTTGTTTTCTGCTGCATCAGGAAACCATGGAAAACGTCACGGTAGAACATCAATCGGATGTGTTCTTCCAGTCCATTGTACTTTCTGCTCAATCTAAATTGGCATATCCTGCAAATTCAAGTTCACTTTGGAGGCATATCTCAAGCCATATCCAACTGTGCCTCATATATATCTCAATACATGTTTTGTTGTTGTCTAGTGAGTCTGCCTTGGTTGACTCATGAAATAAATAGGTACATTCACTGCATGGCATGAATCAAGTCTGGTGTTACACAGATACATCAGTGATCCAATCAGTTGTGGATCAGTCTCGTTTGAATCATCATCAATCTTCTTCTTTAAATCCATCACGATGGATTTTTCATTCTATCATACTGAACTTCTTTAATACTTTCACTTTATATTTTCCTTGAGTAAAGAAAATCTCATCAATCCTCTGTCATACTTCTTGTCCCAAGAAGTAGTGCATCATACTCAGATTCTTCATCTCGAATTCATAAGTCAAGGATTACTTGTACCCAAAAATAACACTTTCTGAATTAGGATCGGGCTCTCGTCACCAACACTATAATGATATAGGTTTGGATTAGCAAGACTCTTGCTAAAATCCAAACTCATCAAGAATCTATCTATCTGATATAGTTTCCAACTCATGGATGGTAGTATGGATGGAAGTGTATCAGGTTCACTGGATCAAGTGTCTCATTATAGAAAACTCCCTCAGTTTGTGAGAAACCTCTGGCTATAGATATCATTTTGTATTTATTTACACTTTCATCAACAACATGCTTGATCTTATAGATCCATTTGGAAGTTACCACAAACTTCCCTTCTGGTCCCTGAAGAATATCTCATACATCATTCTTTAAGATACACTGGTATTCTTCTATTATGGAATCTTGCCATACATGTTCTCTTGTTGCTTCTCTAATACAAGGAGGCTCAACATCAATGAAGTGGCCCATGACTGAAGGATATCTCGAAAATATCTTTCACTTTCTTGGGATGTGCCTTGAGAGGCTTGTATGTTTCTCTGCTTCTTGTAGAGTGAGTCTAGGTAGGCCTTTTATACCCTACTACAATATCTCTGAACATATCAACTGGAGAAACTGGATCAACTGGAATAATGTATGTCTCCCTTTGAACCACTGAAGGGGGAGAAAGTATTGTCTCACTGTCAATCTCCATCTGAGATTCTCTAGGTCTTTGAAAGACTCTCTCTTTTTCAAGGACAACGTCTTTGCTTGTCTTCAATCTGTTTCTGACTAGGGATGTCTAACTAGAATGTCTTTAAAGATTCATTGTATCCTTTCTTTTTAAAGGATCTAGATTGGACTTCTTTTCTTTGGGTACATGAAAATACACTGGGCACCCAAATAACTAGAAGTGTTCAATATCAGACTTCATTCTGGTGAATAATTCTTTGGGAGTTTATGTTTTTCAAAGTCTGGTGAAGACTCTTGTTCTACACATATACTGTGTCATGCATGCTTCTGCCCATGGAATCCTAGAAATATTCTTATCATGCATTATTGCATTGGTTGTCTCAATGATGGTTCTATTCTTCCTCTTTCTCAAATAGTTTTGACTCCCTTTGAGTCAAGTGACTCCCTTTGAAGAATAAACATCTTCTTTTCTTTTTAACCTATCTAGAACAAGAAAAAAAAAGGAACCAACACAAGAATATCTCCTAAAGGAGAATAATGAGTACATCTCTAGAATCAAAACATTTTAAGGAATGTTGTCACAACTACAACACCTACTTGTAATGTAGTAAACTTTTAGAAATATAGGTTAGAGGAATGACAATTACAAAAATCAAACCTAGAGTCTTCACTTCAATTGTGTCATTCATTTGAATTCACTAAGATCCTTCTGGATCCATGACTTCAATAAAAGGTTCCTTCGTCCTGCAATTACCTTCATGACAATTGTTGGCACATAGGGGCAGACCCAGGGTTCAATGCTTCAACAACACACCAACAAAACCCTAACTGTCGACCCTTTCAACAACACCTGTGAAGCAGATGAAGTATTACCTGAGGTAGAGGTAGGGGGGGTTGCAGGACTCAAGTGTCTACAACCTAGCTGGGACACAGATATGTGATTACAACACTTTAACAAAGAACTTAGCCAATAATATGCATTAGTCTTTAGCCTTTATTCACATCACAAGTTACACCCTAGATCTAGATCAACGAAGTAATAAACAATATGTAATACTTTCATTCACTTAGCACATAACATTAACTCATATCTAGCATTTATTCACATTATAAAGCACTAAGCATTCATATATCTATCTAACATATATCAAGAACAATGCACTAAGAAAATAACAACATCAACAACATCACACAAAGCACATCAAAACAGGATATACGTGGTTCACCCCAGTTTGGGGTTACGTCCACCAACTCTTCTTCTCTTATTTATTAGTCCCCTTCAATCTTCTTACATGCACAGAGCCACAAAGCCAACTTTGCATAGGACAGGAGATCTGTGCGCACCTCCCCAGATCCAACTTCCCCAAGTTGGGTCAAAGCACAAAGCCTTACACAGTCTGTCTGCACCAAGCACTTACAAAGCACTTGCACTTAGCTCTGCAAGCCTTAACACATCTTCTTTCACATAGCCATCATTAGCACTAATCCATCAGCCTACTAGGTCTCTCCTTCTTACATCACCTAGTTACTTATTTATACATTACAAAAAGGGCCTAAACATGGGTAAGACCCATGGGCCAACATCCCATACCCGTTACACAAACCCTAAAACCCAAAAATCCCACAAAAAGGGAGAGATCCCATGATCTCTGCTTCGCTTGGGCGCTCTGTCTTCGACAACCCTATCGAAGTCCCACAAATGGTCAAACACGACCAAGGTTCTCCCATAATTTGGTTGAGGGACAACAACAATGATACAAATAATATATACAAGTGCATACCTGAGGATGTTGATATGATTTCTCCAAAGGCTCTTGGCTGATCTCTATCCTCTGATATCTTTATGATGAAGATAGTCACGGTGTCATCTTTGTTATTTTGAATATGGCCCTTCAATGTAAGGGCTTGAGTAAGTGATTTGCTTCCTTGTCCCGATGTCATCTTCCTTTCATTCATTGATAGCTGTCTTTGGTAAGCCATTTTGTATTACCCACAATAAGTCTTCCTCTAAAGTCTTATATTCCAAGAACTTTAAGTTGTTTGATCCATCAAGCTTATCTTTCATCATAGTTTTTGTTCATCATAATTTTAGATTCTTCACAACCCTTTGTTAACTAGGCTAGAAAACCTAATGACTAGGCTAGGCTAGAACTTTTAGGTTTTATTGGACTTATGACTGCCAACAATAAGCCTTTGAAATATAGGAGAACACTGGTGAGCTGAAGAGCTCCTTCAATGAGTTTGCAAAAAACCTAATTCTAAAATTTCTACAGAAATTAGCGAAACCCTAGGACCAAAAACTCAAAATGCTTGGAATGTCACTATGAGAGTCTCTGGATATGTGATGGAGGATTCCATACTCTCCTATACCAAAATTATCCCCAATGTTCAAGTGTTTAAGGGCTGAAACACCTCATAAAGGAAGGTCGTATGGATTTTCTGGAAACCCTAGGACGGTCGTATGGTTCTATAGAAAAGAGAGGAGAATGGTAGATGCTTGTGCAATGGGTTCTTCAATACCTATGCTCTGATACCATGTTGATTTTTCAATAATATAGGTTAAGTATTCATTTCATTCCATTTTATCATTTAAATTAACCATAGACAATAATGTTGCAGCAACCAAGATGACAAGAAGAAACACCATGCACAAGAACATAAGAAGTATCTTGGGAAACCCTTCTCAACAAGGGAAGAAAACCCAGCCAAATCCTTTGCTATATTCTTCAAGAGAAATACCTTCACCACCAAGAAATACCTAGCACACAAGAGGGTGCTCAAACCCTAGAAGACTAGCACCCAAGAGAGGTGTGCACCTTTTCCCAAGTAGATATACTTGCTGAAATTTCCAAACTCATAAGAAAGATATAATTCCACAATGGGGAATCTTCCTTTACTTATATTAGACTTATCCTATCAACTGAAGTGTCTATTGGCTCAATAGGCCTACCTCACTAATTCAAAATATAATAATAATTATTATAACTGATATTAACCATATTAATTATCTTTTACATTTATTATTAATCACATTAAGGTGGGGCCGACCTGTACCCTTTACATAACAATTAGGGTTACATGAAGGTCTAACTCTTGAATAACATATAGCAAAGGATCTGATACACCCACTAGTTCTCATCTAGTAGGGGCACATCCATAGGGATGCCATATCTCTAGCTCACTGCATTACACAGAAGAAATAGATCTACACACGTTCACCTATGCTCATCCACAGGCATGTCCACTCTACATATCTTCTTTCCCACTACCTCACACGGGAGAATCATCTGGATTTTTCTTGTCAACTCTGTTGCTCAGAGGAGGCTAACACATCATCTTCATTTTTGTTCAAATGATGATGCACCCAACACTTTGGGATTTCACACGTTCACCTTGTGCTCAGCCACAGGCACGTCCAAATAAACAAATCACCTTTACCACTGGATAATCATCTGGAGTTCGTCTAAAATCTCTGAATGGGGGAGGTCATATCTACGTTCCTAGCTCTATCTCAGGAAGGAACCATGTACCCTTCTTAGGGTCTTTCTCTCAGGTTTGTAAGCTAAGAGAAAGAATTACATAGATGCAATGATCAACGCCTCACAGGTTTGTAAGCTAGAGAATGTCTCACATAGCTACATTCATCAATAGAAAGTACCAAATCTTCCTACTTTTATGGGACCAAGTGTTAAAAATATTTAGTTTAGAGATTTGAGTATTTTCCAAGATTTTGTTGACTATTTAATTCCTTATAATAGATCTACATTTATTGCGTGACACATTTTTTGGTAAGTGTTTGACATTCATTTCCTTTGTCATACAATTCCTCTTTTGAAATTGAAGCCATACGTTTCACATTCATGTTCTTAGTGATGATATTTGGTATGAGGCCTAAGAGAAATTGATGGTTGTATAGAGTAGATTCTAAGATTAGTTAATGTTAAGCCCTAAATAGTGACACATTGCCCCTTAATTGGGGCATATTACATTAGTATTGATATTTTATTTATGTCAGATTGGGTCCATTAGTCATGATTGTACCTCCTAGTCTCCTATATATACCAAAGAGACCTTTTCATTTGGAATCATCTAGTATTTGTAAATTTATGTTGCATATAAGGAGGTTGCCTTCTGGAAGAGGCTTATTATCTAAAATTATCTCTTTTAAAGGTGTTGAGTACTTATTCTGAGGTTTTTTATGCTATTTTGATATTTGTTTCTTAACATTTGGTATCAGATCTCAAGGTCTTGGGCTTTCGTTGCTGCATTTGAGACACCTTGTAATTTTTTCTATAACATTGTTTATACAGAGTTTAAGAAGGAACCCCTTGGAGGATATTTATCAGACAGAACAAGGTATGTGGGGTTCAAATTTCATCTCTTGAGGCCTTATACTTTTGGTGATATATCCTGTGTAAGATAGGGTTCTAGAATCATCCTGAATTTAGTCATTGTGGAATTTTCACTATAATTTTTTTTTTCTGTGATGTTGCAGACCCTAAAAGCTGGAGGAAATTCATAGAAATTATTAAATTAGATTTGATAAACATTGGTCTTCTAGGTCATCCTATGTTTGTAGATACAACCTGTGTAATATAGGGTAGTTGACTAATCATATTAACTAGTCTAAAACATGTGTTCCGGGTAAAATAATGATATCTTCTTCAGTGAGTATCCAAATTAAGTGAGACAAGTTGCATTGGATAGTGGACAGTCTGTAGTATTTCTGGTGAAAGTTTCAAAATCAAATATCAGATATTGTTCTCTTGGCACACTTTACAAGTACGCTCTCCTGGAAGGGAAAAAAATAAGCAAGGTGTGGGGAAGTTACCATAACTTCCACTTGGCACATCCCATTTTGATCAGACCTATGGAATTACAGAGAAGACATATCAGAGAACTAAAAAATGAAATTTTCAGACCCAAAAGGGCCAAAATTTTGGAGATACAACAAAAGAAAGATTGTCTAGCAGAACTACCTTGAAATCAAGGTTTAAAAGTGATACTTGGCCAACATGCCACCAGAAAAGGGAACTTCTACACCAAATAAGCCTTCATACAGTCCTACTTGGACTCTTGATGAAGGTGAAGAAATGCGTAGGGACATAAATGATTTACAAAAGAAGACGGTAACAATATGAAGTACAAGGGATGATGGATTCAACTGAAGCTAAGTTGGAGGCAATAATGGATACTAATATGGATGGTTTAAAAAGGGAGATCATGGAAGGATTAAAAAATTTCCTAATAGAGAGGCCACCTGAAAGTGAAAATGTATCCCATGAAATTCATGATGAGGAAAAAATGAATATGAATCAAGACTGGATAAATTCCAACTTTGGGTTGAAGACCAACCACTTTCCTAAGATTGATATGAGGAAGTTTGATGTTATGGATCCAATCACATGGATACTTTAGATAGAGAAGTTCTTTGATCTACATGATGTTCCACACATGAAAAAGGTATGAATTTCTTCTTTATATTTAGAACCCAATAAATTTGTGTGATATCGATGGATTTATTCTCACAAATCACTTGTCACTTAGACAATTTTCATGGAAGAAATGATAGCACACTATGAGTATATAAGGAGAAATAACTTATTTAGCCAATTGATAAATATCATGCAAAAGGGTTCAGTTGCGGAGCACATTGAGAAATTCCAAAGATTGAATATAAAGGTAACAAATATTCCAGATGAGCACCTGATTGATGTATTCATAGGAACTTTAAAGGATAACATTCAACATGAGGTTCGCCTTTGGGAACCCAAATAATTGGAGAATGCGTTCAGGGTGGCAAGAAATGTTGAAAGTAAAAATATGGCGATGGCTACTAGAAGGACCTGTCCTAACATCTATCGAGAGAATAATGTTTTGTCTTCTAAAACACCTCAACCTACAAGGCTGACACCTCAAAAATTGGAGGAAAGAAAAGAAAAATGTTTATGCTTTAATTGTGACAACAAGTACAGTAAGGGACACATGTGTGGTGAGAAGAAATTATTCTACATAGATTGTGAAGAGGAAGAAGAAGAAGAAGAACAAGAACAAAAACCATCTCAATATGAAAACACAAAAGATATTTATTTTGAAGAGGTGACTCCCATGATATCATGTAATGCATTGGATAAAATTATAACTCCTCAAACCCTCAATATCGAAGGATATATCAAAAAGAAAAAGGTAATAGTCCTAATTTATTTTGGTAGTACTCATAATTTCATTCACTATAAATTAGCCAAACCTCTCAATTGCTTTATATATCCAACGCCATAGTTTCAAGTAATGATTGCAAATGAAGGAACTATCAATTGCTCAGGAAAATTCCATACGATAAATCTTACTATGGGGGAATATGTAATGAATAGTCCAATGATTTCTATACCCATGGGTGGTGCTAATGTTGTACTAGGAGTCTAATGGTTACAATCATTGGGAACATTGGATTTTAATTTTCAAGAACTTCTCATGAAATTTTCATTGGAAGGAAAGTAAATTGAGGTAAAGGGTATCATAGGGAAACCCAGTAAGGTGATAAGCTCTAATGGCATGAAAACATTATTGAAAAAGTAGAATTAGGGTGTAATTGTACAACTATGCTCACTAGATGTTCAAACATCTAAGCCATCCATTCCCCTATATCTCCAAGGGATCATTGATAAGAATTTCAAAGTATTTAAAGATATTCCCAGAGGTCTTCCACCCACTCGAAATCATGATCATGCTATTCACCTAATTCATGGGAATGTTCCTCCTAACATCAGGCCTTACTAATATCCTTATTCCTAGAAGAGTGAAATTGAGAGTATGGTTGAAGAAATGTTAGAGGATGGCATTATTAGACCTAGCCAAAGTTCTTACTCTACACCAGTGGTAATGGTACTCAAGAAAGAGGGCCCATGGAATATGTGTCTAGATTATAGATAGCTCAAAAATATCACTATTAAAGATAAGTTTACCATTCCCATCATTGATGAATTGTTAGATGAACTACATGGAGAAATCTACTTCATAAACTTGGATCTTCATTCACGATATCATCAGATTAGAATGAAGGAAGCATATATCCGAAAAACAACATTCTAAACTCATGAAGGCCATTATGAATTTTTGGTCATGCCTTTTGACCTTAAGAATGCACCTTCTACATTCCAAGGGTTGATGAATTCCTTTTTCAATCCCTTCCTTTGAAAATTTGTGTTAGTATTTTTTGATGATATACTAATCTATAGCAAGTATTGGGAGGATCATGTTAGATATGTTGACGAGGTGATACAACTACTAAAGGAGAAAAAAATATATGCTAAACCATACAAATGTTTCTTTGTGGTGAAGGAGGTATAGTATTTGGGTCATATTGTATCTCATGAAGGTGTCAAGGTAGACCCTAACAATATTAAGGTGATGATGGACTGGTCGATTCCCAAAACATTGAAGAATCTTAGAGGATTTTTTGGTTTGACAGGTTACTACCACAAGTTTGTTCGGAACTATGGAAGAATAGCAACACCTTTAACGAAATTAACTAAGAAGGATGCATTTTCATGGAATCTAGGGGCAACTCAATCTTTTGAACAACTTAAAGAGGCAAGTGCAAAGATCCTGTCTTGACCACACCAGACTTGACAAAATCCTTTATTGTGGAATGCAATGCCTCGGGAAATGAGATTGGTGTTGTTCTAATGCAAGAAGGAAGGCCCCTTTCTTTTGAAAGTCGACCACTCAAGGGAAATGACTTACACAAAGCCATTTATGAGAAGGAAATTATGGAAATACTACATGCATTGAAGAAATGATGTTCTTACCTAATAGGTAGGCACTTCAAGGTCAAAATGGATCATGATAGTCTTAAATACTTCTTGGAACAAAGGCTATCTTCAGAAGAACAACAAAAATGGGTGACCTATATGTTGGGTTATGATTTTGAAATCATCTACAAAAAAGGGAAGAAAAATGTTGTGGAAGATGCACTCTCAAGACAAATGAATATGTTGAGGCCTTTCTCTGTGATATCTCAATCATCCAACCCGATTGGATAATAGAAGCAAGGGATTAATGGAAGAATGACGAAAATGTGTGGACTCTCATTCAAAGGTTGCAAAAGGATTCCAATTCATCAGATACATTTACATGGAAAAATGATTCAATATGGTACAAAGATTGCTTATATTTATGTAAGAACTCCCAACTCAAAACAAATGTACTCTTGGAATTGCACACCTCTCTGGTAGGAGGGCACTCAAGATTTTTGAAAACCTACCATTGGGTCAAGAAGAAATTTTTTTGGGATGGCCTTAAAACTGATGTTCAAAGGTTTGTGGAATAATGTTTGGTTTTCCAACAAAATAAGGTGGAAACAATTAAGACCCCAAGTATTTTACAACCATTAGCCATCCCAAGTCAATGCTAGGTGGAGGTTTCCATGGATATCATCACAGGGTTACTGAATTATGAAGGAAAGAGTGTCATCATGGTTATTATTCATAGACCGACCAAGTACGCACACATTTTTTCACTCTCTTATCCTTTCAAAGCCATCACTATTGTCATCGCATTGATGGAGACAATTCAAAATCTACATGGAAGCCCAAAGATTATTGTAAGTGACAGAGATCCCATCTTCACTGGACATTTTTGGACATAATTATTTTCTTGTTTGGGTACTCAATTGGATCATATCTCATCTTATCATCCTCAATCTGATGGACAAACCAAGATAGTGAACAAATGTCTGGAAGTCTACCTTCATTGCTTTGTCTATGATAAACAAACACAATGGTTCAAGTGTTTACCCTTGGTAGAATGGTGGTATAACACTTCCTTTCATACTGCAACAAAAATGACACAATTTATGGCACTATATGGATATCACCCACCTTCCATCACTTCTTATCTATAATAAAAATCTAAGGTTCAAGTAGTGGAAGATCACATCGAGCATCAACAACAAGTTCTCCAACTCTTAAAGGACAACCTGGCCATGGACCATAATCGAATGAAACAACAAGCAAATCAACATCGTAGTGAAAGAATTTTTGAATTAGGGGATTGGGTATTTTTAAGACTACAACCATACAAATAGATGTCCCTCAAGCAAGATAATAAGGATAATAAGTTATCACCAAATTACTATTTCCCTTATAAGGTGTTTCAAAAGATTGATACTATGGCATACAAATTGAAGTTTCATGCATCTTCGCGAGTACACCCAATTTTCCATGTTTCATGCTTTATTAAGGTTATAGGTGATAATATCCCAGCTCAAAATATATTTCCAAAACTTGACGAGGAAGGAAAAATCATATTGGAGACTGAAGCTATCACTGACACAATAATTCACCAGCTGAGGGATAGATCCATTTCAAAGTATTTCATTAAGTGGAGGAAACTACCTACTGAAGATTCCATTTGGGAAGATGAGTCTTTTATACAAAAGCATCCAAAATTACTCAAGCATTTCACACAATACTTGTCTAAAGGGGATGGGTATGTTAAGCCCTAAATAGTGGCACATTACTCCTTAATTGTGGCATATTACATTAATATTCTCATTTTATTAATGTTGGCTTGGGTCCATTAGTTGTAATTGTACCTCCTAGTGTCCTACATATACCAAGGAAACATTTTCATTTGGAATCATATGGTATTTGTAAATTTATGTGGTGTATAAGTAGGTTTCCCCCTCGAAGAGGCTTATTATCTGAAATTCTCTCTTTGTCAAGGCGTTGAGTACTTATTCTGAGTTTTTTTATGCTATTTTGATATTTCATTCTTAACATTTAAGGTACTTGAAATTAGATTTTTCCTCTTTATTGATGAATTCATTCCATTACTTGACCACATTGTATTCTATTACGAGCTATCATTTTGTGCAGTTTATAACTATGTTCCTATCTCTTTCCTTGACCCATGGGATTTTGTTTCCCTTCAAGGTATATCCTAAAATATCTTCTATGTTTCTATATCTCCTCTATGGTATATATTTCATCAAGGTCTTCGAATAAGGTATCATCCTTTTCTAATAGATCTTATGTATATCCTAAATTTTTTATTTTTGTTTTAAGGTCGATCATTTCTCGAAAAACATATCCAAAATGTTTTCACATTCCATTCTTTTATTTCTTAAAGTATTTTGGACAAGGTAAACATTCTTTAGGATATCCTCATTCCATATTTCTACGAGTTTTAAACAAAATCAAGTGATTAAACCACATTTGTTCAAATATAAAAGGGATATCCCTTAACCTTTCTCTTTTTATTAGATTGATATGAATTGCTCAATGATTTGCAAAGGTCCCTTATATGATAAAAGAGTATGTTTTAAATTATTTATTTATATGGTCTTAACAAATGATAAACCTATATAGTCATTTCAAGACAAAATCTTTCCTTTTTATTCTATTGGTTTATGTATAGTTCCCTTTTCTAAGTTCAATTTCCACGAGATATTTTATCATAATGGATTCAACTATGAAAGAGCTATGTTTTCTAGCAATAAACACTTTATTTCCATGGCCCCTCGATATAGCGTTTAGGTATCCTCCTAAAATATATGGATAATCTAGGTCAAGTTTCTCATTGCTTATGAAACCATTTTAAGAGATCTAGGATGCTCCTTTTATTTCTTTGTGCTGATTTATTAGACTCATGATCTTTTTTTCCCACACAAAAAAATGTACTTTCTATTAATAAAATAGTTTATACAATCAAAAGGTGCCAAAGCGTTTTCCAGTAGTTGGTATAGTGACCAAATCCAACATATTGTGCTACAATTACTTTTTGTAAATATTTTCAAAAAGTATAGTCTGTCGAGATCCACAAAAATACATCAGTTATATATCTAATATGATAAAAAAAAGGTGTCCTCTGACTGGGCTATGAGCGTTCCCTCTTGAAAATTTTCTCAAACAAGTACATTCATAGTCAGCTAAATTTCCTCTTTTGAGAGAGCATCAACATGTTCATTAAGTTATTTGAATATATGTGAGAAATAGAGTTCTTCAAAGGTTTTGGCAAAAAATCTGAGTTTCTGACCGATCTGAATCAAGTTCAGATGATGAAGTTGTGTTTGATGATTCATCCAACCAATAAAGATCTTGGAGTCCCCATAAATTTGGCATTTATATATACTTTTCTGTGCTGCTAACTTGAGGAGGGCTAGGAGGGATGAAAACTCAGCGAAATTGTTAGTGCCCTTACATAATATACCCCCCCAATCTCTGTGAACCTTGAATTAAATGGTCTCCCCTAGCCCAATCACTCCCTCACAGATTATGACAAAAAAAATCATTTTAACCATTAAGAAACTATGGCCACTAACCACTAATACACTAATATGCTATGAACACTAATAAATATGGTCCTCGACATTCTGTGCCCCCTAATACCTATGAACCTTGACATGGATAACCCTTGAAACAATCACCCCCTTGCACATAGAAACCATGAAGGCATGAACCCCTCGTGTCTCAAAACCCTCCCATACTATCAATGCATGCATATACTATAACCATGTCAAATTTCAGTGCATACAAGAAGAAATTGAAAACATTTCCATGTTGGCCCCATTCATAGGTCTGTGCGGGGCCAAATTAAAGCATAATTTCCACTAATTAGTAAATAGAAAACCAACTTGAAATTTGTTATAGGAACCAAATTTAAAATTGGAGATGAATATGGTATAAAATTGAATGATCTTCTCTTGTTTTTAGACCTCATGCACGATACATGATCTCCTAAAGCATACCATGTTTATAACTTGGAGAAGCATAGTTTGAAAAAATTCATTAAGATCGTTTGATTGGAGAATTATTCATGTGAGACGTATTTGAGTCTCAAAACCATCCCATACCGTCAACACTTGCATCTATTATAACCATGTCAAATTTCAATGCATACAAGAAGAAATTGAAAAAATTTCAATGTTGGCCCCATTCATAGGTCACTCTGTTCCAGGCCGAGGCCAAATTAAAGCATAATTTCCAGTAATTTTTTTAAATGGAAAACCAACTTGAAATTTTTTATATGAACCAAAGTTAAAATTGGAGATGAATATGGTATTATCCTGAATGAGCTTCTCTTGGTTTTAGACCTCGTGCATGGTACATGAGCTCTTAAAGCATACCATGTCCATGACTTGGAGAAGCATAGTTTGAAAAAATTCATTAAGATCATTTGATTGTAGAATTGTTCGTGTGAGTCGTATTTGAGACTAGAAACCCTCCCATACCATAAATGCATGCATCTACTATAACCATGTCAAATTTCAATGCATACAAGCACAAACTGAAAAAATTCAATGTTGGCCCCATTCGCAGGTCACCTATACAAGGTCAAATTAAAGCATAATTTCCACTAATTGGTAAATGGACAACCAACTTGAAAATTGTTAGATGAACAAAATTTAAAATTGGATGTGAATATGGTATAAACTTGAATGATCTTCTCTTGCATTTAGACCTCTTGCACGGTACATGATCTCTTAAAGCATACCATGTCCACGACTTGGAGAAGCATAGTTTGAAACAATTCATTAAGATCGTATGATTGTAGAATTATTCATGTGATTCATATTTGAGTCTTGAAACCCTCCCATAATATCAACACATGCATCTACTATAACCATGTTAAATTTCAGTGCATGCAAGCAAAAGTTGAAAATATTTCAAAGTTGGCCCATTCACAGGTCACTTTGTGCAGGGCCAAATTAAAGCATAATTTCCACTAATTGGTAAATGGACAACCAAATTGAAAATTGTTATACGAAACAAAGTTGAAATTGGATATGAATATGGTTTAAACATGAATGAGCTTCTCTTTTTTGTTTTGGACCTCGTGCACAGTACATGAGCTCTTAAAGCATACCATGTCCATGACTTGGAGAAGCAAAGTTTGAAAAAATTCATTAAGATCATTTGATTGTATAATTATTCATATGATTCATATTTGAGTCTCTAAGACCTCCCATACCATCAATGCATGCATCTACTATAACCATGTCAAATTTCATTGCATACAAGCACAAAATGAAAAAATTTCAACGTTGGGCCCATTCACAGGTCACTTTGTGCGGGGTCAAATTAAAGCATAATTTCCACTAATTGGTAAATGGTAAACCAACTTGAAATTTTTTAGATGATACAAATTTAAAATTGGATATGAATATGGTATAAACCTAAATGATCTTCTCTTTTTTTTATACCTTGTGCATGGTACATGAGCTCTTAAAGCATACCATGTCCATGACTTGGAGAAGCATAGTTTGACAAAATTCAATGTTGGTGCCTTTCATTGGTCATTGTTTCTGGAAAGTTTTGAAAAGTATGTTATAGGAGTGATGAAAATGTTCATTGAAACGTCGTCACAATACGATGATAACGATGACAGATAATTTCATCTCCTTCACATCTATGTTGCAATTTTGTCATTTGATTGTCAAATTCTTTCTGAGTCATATTTGAGTATATAAAATTGAATGAGCTTTTCTTGGTTTCAAGAATAATATATTATCTATTGAATAAGGCCAACCATGTGAAGGTGGAATCTCATATGGTCCCTCCCCCCCCTCACATCACTCTCAATTCCCCAATACCCAATTTATCTACTATAAAATATTAATTTGAAAACAACATAGTAAGAATCAAGCATAGAAACTAAGAAAACAAAAATTTAAGGTAAATGAAAGAGAACGAATCAACTCAAAACATTTAGATACATAACTCATACATTTCAACATTTCCATATCATTAGTGTTCTTCTTCATCCAACTCAACATCTGTATCATCCAGTTCAGAATTGATGTTGAAAGGATTGGCCATATCAACATCATCATCAATTCCATCATTTCGAATCATATCATTGTCTATGTCATTGTTAAGAACATTGTCTCCTACATTTGGTTCGACTTCTTCAAGTTCTTCATCTAACATGTCGGTGATATCATCTTCATCCAAAAAATTGTCTTGAACATCTCCTTGAACTACTTTAACGTCTTCCTTTGACACATGAACTAACTGCTCTTGTACATCATCTTCTTCTTCAATATCATATTCTTCCGCTACATTATACTTTATCGACATTGCTCCTGGATCATATATAACAACATATGACCAACCCCCTCTACCTAGAACCTATGAATAAAATACTTGTTCACAATGCCTTGGAAGAGCATAAGGCTCTAATCGCGACTCAACATTCCTTGTATTAACCATGGAAAATCCATTAGCATGTTGATTAATAGTTCTATCAAGATCAAATTCATTCATTCGTAGCCCATACCATTTGATGTTGAACATAACTAATTTGAAGGATTTAAAGTCACACACAAGTATATCATCCAAATACCCATAGTTTCGATTTTTAGAGACTTTTGGATGTTTGTCACTTCTAGAGGAAACATTAGTAACCTGAAACATTGTAGTTATCCCACTATCATAAGTTTTCATCTTTTCATCCAAATTTTTGATGAGAAATTTTTGGCCATTGCACCACATAGCATTATGGTGTTTCAACTAAAATATTCCATACACGTAAAAAATGCATTGGCAATTGATAAACATATTTATACTTTGAAATTATGAAAATTAATAAAAACAACTCGCCATATACATCAATATAATATTAAAAAAAAACTAAATAGTATGGGTGAATATATGCTTGCATGTTTATGTTTTAAATCGTATTCTAAATCAATTTCCCTCTTTGTAAGATTGGTATCTCCTTTACATTCAACTTCTTGGACCAATGTAGCCACACCATACCATGATAACATACCATTATTAGATTGTATACATCGTTCAATCCATACCTTCATCCAATCAAGATTGTTTTCAATGTATAAATGTATTGCATCCTACTCTCGAGCAGTTGTATTAACATAAAAATAAATCACATATAATCAGTTACCATGGTATACCTTCATAATAATGGATTATGCAGGAAGAATAAAAATCAATTAAGTACGATATAAATAAAAAAAGAAGTCAAATGTATTATAAATCGCCACCATGATCTACTTACTTTTCACTTTCCTCATTCTACCTTTCCCCAATAGGTGCTCCTGTTCAAATTTGTTGATGGAGTTGACATCCCAAATGTGATCCACATTAATACTTGCAGTTATTTTAGGAAGATATTGAGTAATATAAACCATGGTTTGATATACCATATATCCCTCTACCATAAAACCCTTAGCACATGCTCTTTGTCTAACCAAAGCCTTCAATGATTTCAAGTGCCTCTCAACCATCCACATTGACCTTGTGTGTACAAGTCCACATTTTTCAATCTGCTCAACTTAATGTATGAGATAGTGTTCTCGTGCATTGGAAAATGTCAAAGGTAGATAATTTTTCACTTCACACATTAGACAAGGAATTTCTCTCCTCCAATACTTTATATCGTCTTTATTGATCTATTTAGATGACAACCATCTACAAATGATGCAAGCAAATCATAGGTTTCAACAAAAAAGTATATAGTACTACATTACAAGTAAAACACATGAAGTGAAATATAAGTTGTACAATGAATTGAACAAATTACACTTTTCATATAAATCACCACTTACCTCATGTATTTTCCAAGATCATATATAACATTTTTGACATTATTGTCAAAGTTGTTTGGGAGAGATAGAGGTAGAACATACTGTAACAAAAAAAACAAATCATTATTTATTCCCAAATTAGTAGAAAAAAAACACTAACAATATGTTTCACCAATATACAAATATATACACCAAAATAATTACCTTAATGAAGGTATGCAAATCATGAGTTTTTACCCCACCTATTTCACCTTTCTTTGTTAGCATATTCTTTATGTTTGAAGAAAATTCAGGCGGAAATTTATTTTTTTGAATAACCTCTTTTACATCCTTGCTTTGTTGCTCTGTCAATAACCATGGAAGGGAACCTATATTTTAGTCTCCATTTCTATTTGAATGAATCAGACTTTGCATTGCATGATTGGCCTCCTTAATGTGATTACAAATATTTACAATTTTTTCTTTTCACTCGTTCCATCTAAGATTCTCCATAATGTTTATGTTACATTCTTCCTAATGTGCATTATATCAAACAAATGGACAATTTACAAGTGCTCATAGTAGGGGAGTCTATTGACTTGTACAGGATAACTTTTCATTCCTCATGGAAGTTCCCCATTATTAATTCCTTCATGACCACCTTCAAGGTGAAGCATAATTAAAGATATTACAACCAAAAATGTCAATTAGTACAATGAACAAAATGAAATAAAAATATAAAATATTCCAAACATTTCATGTATGATACATAAATGTTTTGATCCATACCTTGACGATTTCTATTATATTGTAACTGCCATAGATGAGGTGTTACTCTCTGTGTTTTTAATCCGGTCTCTTCTTTCCCATTGAAAATATGTTTTTTCGGTACTTCAATACCTATGGTTCTTAGAGAGGAAGTTCCTATACTCATCAAACACCTCCTTTCCTAAACTTCTTGAACGACGAGATTTCATCTTAGGACCACAAAATAGACATGCAAACTTACCCTTTGTTTGAAGACTTGGAAAAGATGGATTAAATTTATATCAATTATTTGAAGTATTATTAATGAATAAATTATATATTAAAAAACATGCATAATATGAACTTCATAAAATTAAACACTATTAAAGTGTAGTGTAATGTTATAGCATACCACATAAATGTGTTAGCCACAGGGAATCACGAATTGTCCATACAAGTATTGCATAAAATTGAAATTCCCTTTGCGCACCTACTAGTCTAGAGATATCATACATAGTGTTAGCACCAGAAGTCACCCCTGGATTGCGGTAGAGGTAAGCATGATACCCATCAGATTTTTATGTCCCAGGTGAGTAGGAGGAAGAAATTGAGAAATAAATGTAAAGGTCTGCTATGAACATCAGGTTTTCCAGCAGCCTAAGGAAGAAAAAATCAGAAAACAAGATCTTCTTGGATCCAGAGTTTCGAGAAACTGAAAACACTATAATCAACACTACAATAAAACACTCATTACAGCACAATTAAAATAATCCATGTGAATCCTTCAGTCATGAACATTCAGAATTAGACACATAATAAGATGGAGGGATAAAACTGACTTAGATTAAACAGGAAATCTCAAATACAAGTACAACACCAGAAGCCATAGGCTTTGCTAAAAAATTACAATTCGGGAGATTTTCTCTACCATTGACCACTACAAAATATAAAAACTGAGTATATATACTCATAACTTCTAATGCCCCCTAGGGATGCAATTGGATCCCTACATTCAAAGATTCATGTTTCTTCTCCTTCTGTTAGATTGCACATTCTTTCCTTTGTCAGACTCAAATCTAAGACAGTATGGGCTTTGCAGAAAAATCCATGACAGGGCGACCTTGGGTTGACAGCCTGCCTCCATGACCGATGCTTCCATGCTTCCTATTTATGGTTGAAACGAGGTTTCAACCACCTTCTTCAGCTTCATAACTACCCTCATTAGGATCAGGATGATCCCAGACATCCATGAATGCTCTAGGCAACGCTCCTAGCTTGCTGAGTTAAACTTGGCACCTCGAAACCATGCTGCCTTCTTCTACAGCTAATACAAACACTCTCAACCCCTTTGGCGCGGCTCTTTTCAACCACCCCATGTGATCGCGGGCCATGAACTCATGCTTATCCTACATGATATTTTGGGGCTTCGCATTTTGAGAGTTTTCACTCCATCTTGGCTTCAATATCACAATGCCCAAAATCGCGAAATGGCCGCTAAGATCGACAGTCAAACTTGCTTCAAAATGGACAACCATGATTGCTCCCCTGACAATATGAAATACTGGCTATGCGATGAGCGCTAGCCCCTCTTTCCTGGACCTTCTTCCTTTGTGACCGGGCATTAGGACCATGGGCCCAATTCCTACGAGTTTTCACGATTTCGTGTTTTGGGAGAAAGAGATGCTGCTCCTGTGAAACCTCCGATTCACGAAATTGTGAAATTGAGATTTTGCATTTCGAGGCTTCGAGATATGGATGCACTTGTCGACGAGAACCCCAAACTCCCAATTCTCAATCCTCTAAAATTGCAAATGTCAAATCAACATCCCTCTACTTCTCACAATTACAAGACCCAGATCTTCCCTTCGCGAATCGGGATTTCGCGATCCTTGCTGCATAATCTCTCAACATTTGAAATCTCGATTCCCATGCTCGCTTGATTCCATATAAGACCTCTCTCAGTGCTGCAGCATGCAATAATGAAGACTTGGACGCAACGACTAGGACTTGGGAAAAATGAAGACTCAGTAATAGAGGAAAAAAGATAATTAATCAACCTTAGGGAGAACAAAAAAGATCAGGGCCGATATCTCTCAGGCAAATTTCGACAAGGAAAACTAGTCGACCAAAGGATGAAGGAAAACAATAAAGAAAAATATATGCCAGGAGGAGAAATCTATGATTGAGTCTGTAAAAAGGGGGGAAAATAAAGGCAAAATCATAGACCTAGGCCAAAACCACAATTCACACGAACACGACAAGATTAATCGCTAACATTTGGCTCCACAGGGGATGGTATGCTCCCTCCAAGATGCCAAGAACGTGCAAATCCAGTGCCTTTCTTTGGGTTATGGAGTCTCCTATTTAAAACAAGAATAAACATAAAACATAAATGATATTTACAATGGTGGGACGCCGACTGTGACTTTTAAACAATTTTTTTTTCAGTAAGTTCCCATTTACAGGGCCATCAAAAACTTCATCACCCTCCAAATTCTGCAACCTATAAGTATTATTGGAAAATGTCTCAGAAATATTGTAGGGTATGATCCAAAGGGCCTCAAATTTACCATGCTTTCCCTTGTCATGTCTGGGCACATCCCATTTGAGCTCTAGCTCTCCCAACTGGAAATCCTCTTTTCTGGTCTCCTTGTCAAAGGCCTGCTTTATTTTTTGTTGACGGTCATGTGCTCTATCCATCACTTTCTCTCTAGTTTGTTGTGTTGGATCATGTTGTCATTGATGCCAATGGTTTTATTACTTGGGAGATTGTTGGATCATATGTCACTGATGTAAATAGTTTGGTTTGATTGATGTCATTGATTGATTTCAAGTAATTGATTGATTGATGATTGATGGACAATGAATATGCCTTGATGAGAATGATATATTTCCAAGTGGAAACCAATTGATAAAGATGGATCATTGATATGATGCCCTTGATGAGAATGATAGATGTCCAAGTGGAAACCAATTGATAAAGATGGATCATTGATATGATGCATTGATGAAGATGGATCAATGAGTTGTCATTGATACATGATGCATGGTTGATATATATGATGCAATGGTGACTTGATGCAAAGATGAATCATTATTGTCTTATCATGGTTGATAAGGTGCACAAAAGGATGAACTCCAAAGTGGTCCCCTTATGGTGAAAGCCCTCACGGGAAGACGCTTTACAGATTGAGTTATCCTAGAAGAATGGTTGGAGGACCCATGCTTGCATTTGGATTAATGAGATGAAGATAAATGAAGTTGTTGGTGAAACTATCCTAGATGGATAGTGCTTGACATGCCACTTCTGGTGGTATGTGGAATGTCACATAACTCCTCATGGTTTGAGAGTTATGGCTCTACGAAGTTGAAGGACACCCATATGATGGCTTGAAGCCCCAAAAGGTCAAAGAAGTCAAAGTTCTTGAAAAGAAGAAAGATTATTTAAATGATAAAATGAAGTGACAAAATCAATAAGGAATATTTAAATGATAAAGTATTGGAAAACTTTCTATTCATGGAAAGTAGTTAACCCTAAAATAAGGAAAATAGGTTAAGTGACCTAGAAATGGGTTAAGTAACCTAAAAATGGGTGAAGTGACGTAGAAGATGAAAGTATAAATAAGAAGCTAGGATCTCTTGTAAAATGCACATTCGATGAGAATCCTTTTGTGGATCAATGGAGAGCTTCTTGTGAATATCTTGTGGAGTATTGATGGATAGCTTCTTGTGAGAGCATCTTATTGGTATGGATCTCTTGAGCATGATTGAAGATCTATTCTGAGGAAGAGAGCGAGAGGAGGATCTCATGGATGCATCAAAGTTTCGGCAATGTCAGAGATCTTGACGGAAAAAGTCTCAGATTCATAGAAAACCCTATTTTCTGATGTCCACGCGGGCTGTCTATGTATAGGGTGCATGTACATGTAGTCTGGCTATGTATAGGGTGAGTGTACATGCAGGCTGATTGTGTACAGGGAGCATGGAGTGGATAAAATCATGGAGATTTGTGTTTGAGCTGGTGCTAAGCTCTTGGATGATGAGGCAGGTTCCAGATCTGCATTCTATGACCTCAGATCTATCTCTGAGACACTGGTATGGTTACATTATTGTCTTGATGGATACTATTGTTTGATGTGTTGTGAATGCTTAGGGAATTCTTGGTATGGCTTCTATGATGTGGTTCAGTTTGGTTGATTTGGTTGATGGAGTGAGCAACACTCTTGTGATTCATTAGTGACATGATTGCTATGGTATACTAGTTGTTTATACATGATTGAGATAGCATTCATATTGATTTGTTGAGGAGCATGAGCAAGCTATTGGAGAGATTGGATGTGTTGTGACTGGCTATGGGTCAGTTTGGATAGCAGAAGACAGAAGAGAAAGTGATTGTAGGTTGTAGAGGATCTGAGCATGTGAAGAAAATCAAAACCCTAGTTGCTTAGAAGCATACGCTTGTTGCATTATACATTGTCCACGTTCACACGTGGGTTGTAGTGAGCCAGAGAGGGTGCACACGCGGGGTGCACTACTGACAGGTCGCGTACCTGTTGAAAGATTGATATCTGTTGAGGATTTTTGTCGCATCTCAGTTGGTGCTGAGGGTGTAAGCTGAGTCTTGCATTATAAAGAAGGTGCTCTTACAGAGTTGTACTCTATTCAGTTGTTGCTGATAAACCCCAAGGATTGTAGTCCATAATAAAAAGAAAATTGTACATACATCTTTTGTTCTTTGTGTGCATTGTGATGATGACTTGTTGATGATATATTTATGATATATGTTGCTTATATGTGCTCACATCTAACTGGTTATAAATGACAGCAATGGATAATGAATAAATATTGAATGTTAATTGATGAGTTTTTGTGCAAGAGGGATGTTTTGGGAAAAAGAGCCCCACACTCATTCACCCCCCCTCTAAGTGTGGCAGGTGTGTCCAACAATTGGTATCAGAGCAGGCCTTCACTACAATCCTTAACAGGCTTGAAGGAGATCCATAGACACACAAATGGATGATGAAGTTCCAACCCTTGATGAGGAAAACTATTCTACTTGGAGAATAGAGATGAGAGTGTATTTGAAGACAATGGGAGCAG
>JZKD02S0322731.1:457159-470794 GCA_000966675.3 Picea glauca | reverse complement strand
ACAATCGAGGGGGTCCAGAATCCACTGTCAGTCGTTGATCTACGTGCTGCTAGATCGACCATCGATCAAAGTGCATTCTTTATTCTCCAGGCGCGAATGCAGTATACGAGGCAAAACTTAGGCTTAATGACTTTTTGAGGGTTTGGTGCACTGTTTCTCTTGAAAATAATTTGCAGAGATGAAATATTATTTGCAAGCCTATACACCCAAAGTGAAAAATTTCCAGTCAACATATGATCCTATGAATTATAGGGTTATAACAATGTGAATGTATGCTAAGTGTGAGTAGATTTTGTAAGTGCTATGTGCATTACTGTAACAGACTTGCAGAGCTGAGTGCAAGTCCTTGTAGAATATTGTGGAGGGCTTAGTGATGTAACACAAAGAAGAAGGATCTAGCGAGCTGTGAAGACCTTCTATCCTGTGTGGAGTAAGGGTTTTGATGGCTTTGTGCTTGTAACCAATCAAATGAAGACAATAAAGAAGAAGAGTTGGTGGACATAGCCCCATGGTGGGGTGAACCATGTAAACACTGTGTTGTCTTGCTTTGTGCTTGTCTTAATGTGTTTATGTCTTCATTTGCTAAGTGCTTTGATATATTTAGATATATCTTCTTATGCTTAGTGCTAATGACATGTGAGAATGTTAGATCTGATCCATATTAATGTGCTTAGTGCTTGATCCACTAGATCTACCTCTTTGTTTATGCTAAGTGCTTAAATTTGTTATATTAGTGTGGATGTTGTGAAGCCTTGATTTATTAGAAAAGTAGATGTTGATTGCATATTGAGGAACTGACGGTGCTAAGTGATTTATTAAGTAGTACAATCATAGATCTATGTCCCAGCTAAGGTTGCAGACACCTGAGTCTTGCAACCACCCCTACCTCTACCTCGAGTGAGACTTCATCTGCTTCGCAGGTGTTGCCAAAAGGGATGGTAGTTAGGGATTTGTTGGTGCGCTATTGTAGCATTGAACCATGGGTATGCCCCTGTGCCAACATATGTGGCCATCAAGATTCATCTATTTTGATTGCTAGATGCAAGATGAATCTCCCCAATGAAGTCTAGGCCCCACTGCTGGAAGGGCCCTAAAGAAACCACAGGTTTCAATGGAAGGGGCTTTAGTTGTTGCTTTCCTAAGAATATCTGACATTTAGCACATGCTTTGACTTTTGCGCAAACATTAGTGAGTAGAGTAGGCAAGAAATAACCATCCCTGAGAATGTTATGGGCCATCTTTCTCCAGAAGTGATTTCCCCCACAACAACTGTCATGAAAGTCTGACATAATCCTTTATGCTTCATGTGGGTCTAAACATCTCAGAAGTACCCCCAGGGGGTCTTTCCAATATAAATTTTTATCAACAAGGTAGTATTTAATTGCTTTGAGATTTAATGCTCTTGCCTTTTTCCTTTGCATGCCATTGGGGGGCCACAATTCTTGTAGAAAATATATGACATCCTTGTACCAAGGGCCTCCTACTAATGGGGGGTCTGCCTGAGAATTTGTATCATATGGTTCATCCTGCTGATTTTCTGAGCATTCGTTGATGAATCGTACCCCCAAAGATTTGCAATTAGATTCAGCCAGTAGTCTGGCTAAACCTTGACCTTTAATCAATTTGGTGGGCTTTATCTCCAGGTCAAATTCGAGGATTTTGGCAATCCATCGGCTCCTCCTTCCATCTATGTCTGGATGAATGAGGACTTCCTTCATGACAGCTGAAGGGACATATGCAGTGATTTTTTACTGCAGGACATAGACTATGAAATCTTTGAGAGCTTTAACCAAAGTGTAGGCTTGCTTGTCCATCATGTCATATTTCACCTCAGCATCTCTCAATGCCCGACTGAAAAAGGAGATGGGCTGCTCCAACCCTTCAACATTCCTCTGTAACAAAACAATTGCTACAGTGTCAAATGAAGCAAATGAGAAAATAAGGAAATCCTTTGAGTAATCGGGACTGATAAGCATGGGTGCCTCAGTCAAGGCCTTCTTTAACTATTCAAAGGAATTTTGAGACTCAATAGTCCATTTAAATTCATTTCCCTTCCTCAATATGGATGTTATAAGCTTTACCATCTCAGCAAAATTAGAAACAAACCTCCTCAGAAAATTGATTTTTCCCAGGAAAGACTGGACTTTTTCCCTAGATCTTGGGAGTGACAAGGTTTGAATTGCCTCAACTCTGTTGGGATCAATCCTGACTCCTTCAGCTGATACTATGTGGCTCAACATCTTTCTCTCCTTCATGGCAAACAAATATTTTTTGGGATTTAAGGAGAGACCAAAATTTATGCATTTCAGGAACACCCTTCTCAAATGCTCATAGTGCTCTCTTTTAGACCTGGAGAAAACTATAATGTCATCCAGATAGATGACCATGAACTTGTCCCTTTCTCCAATGAAAGCTATATCCATGGTTCGCTGAAAGCTTGCCCCTGCATTCATCAATCCAAAGGGCATTTTGGCATACATTAACGTACCCCAAGGAGTGGTGAAGGTCATTTTTTCTCTGTCTTCAGGTAGGACCGAGATCTGATTATAGCCCAAAAAGCCATCAATCATGGATATCCTTGATGCACTAGTTACCCTTTGTAATATGTGTTCCATTTTTGGTAAGGGGTAGTTGTCTTTCTTTGAGCTCCTGTTTAGGTTCCTGAAATCGAAAAAAAGTCTGATTTCCCCGCTCTTCTTTCTCACCGGGACCAGGTTGGCCACCCACTCTGAATATCTCAAAGGAACGATGATCTAGGCATCCAACAACGTCTTTACCTCTCTCTCCATGATAGGCAACAACATAGGATTAATCTGCCTCAATTTTTTCCTAAATGGTTTGGCGTCCTCTTTCAGTGGAATCTTATGCTCGATAACGTTGGTGTCGTACATCTTGAGATATCCATAGGTCCAGGGAAACACATCAGCGAATTCCTTTAATAACTCAACATATTCGGCTCTCTTCTCCTTTGACAGGTTGTTTGATAACTTAACGAATTTTGGATCCTCCTCTGTGCCAATTTTTCATTAAGCTACATCAACATCCTCAGTTGGGCCCTTAAGCTTTACTTCCACATCATTCCCATCAAACAGTATTTCCAAAGGAACCAGTCCGTTTGGAATGTGATTGCTAGGCAGTTGAACAATATGGTGATTAGAAATTTTATTCAAAAATACTTTAGGGGGAGGATCACTCTCGAGATCATTATCCTAATCAATGTGTAATGCAGAGAACTCATCAACCGACTCAAGAAATATTCTGATCTCCAGATCATCCTCGAACACCTTCCAATGCTTGATATTATTAGGTACAAAGGGCCTGCATTTTACTTCAACATCATACTTTAGATTAGGTGGCAATGGGATCCTGAATTGTCTTACCGAGACAGCTAGAGAATAGACCATGGTGTTTTCTTCTCTGGGAACAAACGAAATGTTGAAATCCAAGAAAAAGTTGTCAATCAAATCCCACACTTCATTCCTATAATTATTTGAGCTGAGGACATTTGGCCTGATAAGAATTTATGATTTGTTGGACAATCAAATCAGCATCCCCAAACACTGCTATATCCTCAATTCCCATGTCTTTTAGAGCCCGTAAACCCAAAACAAGAGGCTCATATTCTGCCACATTATTTGTATCTTCAAATTATAATTTGTATGAAAGAGGCATGGTCTCTTGGCAATTTGACACAAAGATGATTCTAGCACCAGCACCTTCTCTGGAAGAGGCTCCATCGAAGAACATTTTACACACATAGGTACTCAAAGGGGGGTCTTCACGCAGAGTAATGGGCTTTCTAATCTCAAGAGGAGGTTCATGGGTGTTAGTGAGATGCAATACGTTGGATCCCAAATCAGTATCGAGGGAAAATATAGGATGATTGGTGGTGTCTTCTTCGTCACTAATAATGTAGGCCAACTGAGTTTCTTTGTACAATCTTCTATGCTCCCCTCAGAACACTATAATGGTAGCATATGTGAGGTCCATTTGCAAGGTTCCCCAAGTAGTTTTATCCAAGATCTTGACAACAACATGCCAAACTTGGGAGGAACATCAACCACCACGATATCCATGGCCACACTTTTCATGGGTAGATGAAACAAGGTTACCACTAGATCTTTGATGACCCCAAGACATTGAACCCTCCTTGAATCAAAAGAATATAAATCATGATAATATTTTATGATTTCTAATCCGAGTTCTCTGTAGTGCAACTTATGGTGTGCAATTTCTCCTCCATCATGGATCTGTTTACTCAATGGATGGTTAGATATCCACTTCCTCACAACTCTGACAGACTTTGAACCTTTTCATACCTTGGAGATCGATGGTTTTGATTTAATCAATCGTTGAGTGGACGGTTCTCATTTATTTTAAACATGGACTTTTACTTAGAATTATTTTATGTGGCGGGTTCATGGACTCTTGGACTTGTGGACTCACGTGTCTTCTCGGGTGTCATCAAATGCACGCACAACTTCCACAGCCTCCAAGATGAACCTATACTTTGAAAATAAATTAAGTGATTTTTCTCAAGTTCACAGAATCTCGGACTCACGAAATCATATCTCTTCTCTAATGTCATCAAAATGCACGCCCAACTTCTGTTACCTCCATAATGAACCATACTTAGAATTTGTTTAAGTGATATCGATAGAATATGATACTTAGCCATTTTTTGGTTTCTTAGCGGACTCATGGAAAGAGATCTGAGTTGTCTGATCATGATTTCATTTTGATCCAATGATAAACATCATTTCTTTTTTCTTTACCATCCGATCGTTCTCTTATTTTGATCCAACGATCAACACTTTTCTTCATTATTTACTGCCCGATCGTTCTCTTAGTTTAATCCAACGATTAAGATTGTTCTTCGATCTTTACTGATGATTGTTGCAACTGGTATAGCTAGATACTTGTTTGAATGATAAATCCATATTAACCCTTGTTGACATCAATGAAAAAATAACACCATGTCCAACATTCTCCCCCTTTGGCATTGATGGCAACAAAGTAAAAACTCTTTATTTTAACTGAGTTTTACTGTGTATTCTCCCCCTTTGACAACAATGACAGAAGGGACATTTCTCTTCTCCGTCTGATATTATACTCCCCCTGTCCATGTACTCCCTTTTGTTTTTTATGAAGCTTGATCAATTTTAATTAGATATGGAGATTACCCCCAATTTATGTCTAAGGTATTCAAAAGTACTTATGGGTAAACATTTTGTGAATATATCTACAATTTGTTCTTTAGTATCCACATATTCCACTTTAACAACTTTTTGAGAAACCCGATCTCTCAGAAAATGGTATTTAATTGGGATATGCTTAGTTTTAGAATGCATAACAAGATTCTTAGAGATATTTATGGTAGTGGTGTTGTCACAGTTAATAGTGATTAGATGATCATATTTCACTTGTATGTATTCTAGTGTATGTTTCATCCAGATTACTTGTGTGTAGTAAGATGCAACAATATGCATGTTTTTCCTATCTAGACATGATAGTAGGAAGGAGAAAAGAACAACATACACTGAAGGAGAGCAACAATGCAAGATTGCAATAATCACAATGGAAAATAGTGCAAGCATGTAGAGATCCTTGTTGTGCTTGGAAGGAAAAATATTAAATAGATAAGGACAACGTTGCTTGGTATGCTTAAGTAGTGAGTATGGCATTGACGCAAACCATGAAACAAAATTTGTCCACCATTGCCACTTAGAGGTTGTTAACAACAAGACAACAAGACATTGTCAATGCAAATTGAAGAGCATGAAATTTCATGTCAAGAGTGGGATAAATATGTATTCACTACAACATCTATGATGCTCATAATATCTTTCGACGTGACCTTTATCCTAACCACTTGACTCGATTTTGGTACGTAATTTCCACCTTTTCGACATGCCTCGAGACTTAGGGAAATGGACCCTTATGATTTAAACGTGGTGAATCTTACACCCCTTTAACCAAATTATGGCCAGACCTGTTACTCGGTGATTTTAAACCACTCTTTATGTGGTCACTGACCTTACAAGCTTTGATGCACAAACTATGAATCATCTAGGACTAACTCTAACTGCAAAAAAAACAGTGCTAACAACACAAAGTTAATAATTTTTCTTTCAGTCGAAGGCATGATAGACACATTTTACAAACAATTGACATTTGGCATGAATAAAAGCTATTTGAAGCATATGTTGCACTTGTAGAACATGCAAGTCTCTATCAAATAGGTTTTAGAGATTTGTTGTTAGGAATGTTGTAAATGGAGCCTTTGACCTGGCATATGTATACTTTTGGTCTAAACTAAGCATTTGAAGAGATAGATAAACTGGTTTGGTGTTTAATCTATTAAATGGTTTCCATATCTTTAAAAATAGTATCATTTCTTTACACTATTAGATTGATTTCATTGGTAACATGGCATATTTCCATTCACCTATTTAATTACTTAGAGCCAACGTATTAGTGATATATTGTTTGCATTATATTCATGGTGCTAGTGAGTATGTTGCATTCTTACTAGAAAATAACAAACATCTAATTATTTTCTCTTCCTCTGCCGAAATACCAAGTAATAGCTTGGTATTACAATGTGATAAGATTATTTGGCTTATATTTCTCTAATTCAAAGCATATCTAGCACACATTGCTTACTATAGAAATATCAAGATCCCTGATCCAAAATAGTGATGATCCAGGACCCGATCACCCATTCCCCTTCAATTTACATAGATATTTATAGATTAGAAATCCCCTTCAATTGCCATAATAAAATGAAATTCCTTTTCATGATTATCCTCAAGGTCAAGAGTGGTGTATCCAAGATGCTGGTTTGTTTGATCTGTGATAACAACAATGGAAGAAAGGGTGCAAGAAATTTGACACATCTAAGCAAGGAGACACAAAAGAGCTGTCGATTTGTTTAAATGAATTTGAATGATGCAGTTCATTATTTGTTGTCAATTTCTCCTCAATCATGGTTTCTATGCCTGCACAAAAAAAATTCAACACAATAAGTAAATGATGAAAACAAGAATAGTGGAAATGAAGATTTTGGATTTCAAACTAAGGATGTAGAAAAGGATGCCCTGACTGCTGCAGATTATCCAGGAGATAACTTTTACAAGGTCATTTTTCTACCATTCAAGTCCACCAAAGTTGGAACAATCATAAAAACCTTTCCAAAGTTGGAACAATCATTAAAACCCTTTGAATGGATATCATTCCTCTGTTTGTTTCAACAATTGGGTTCTCTGTCATGATACCCTAGTTACATGCAAAAATGACACACCTCTTATTGAATTGATAGAAGTTCTGGAATAAAAGTACATTCACACTAGTTACATGCAAAAATGACACACCTCTTACTGAATTGATATTCACACTAGTTACATGCAAAAATGACACAACTCTTACTGAATTGATAGAAGTTCTGGCAGAAAAGTCCATTCACAGAATTTATCTAGTCAAATGGGAAAGATAAATTATTGGGGTTATTACATTAAGACATGCCATATCATGTTTTGTTTCACTTATTCAAGCAGGTTAAATTTTGAGGAATTATGACATTTTGGAGTTATTCTAATTACTACTGCACATATATCCGGGAAGGATCCATTTTAATAGGAGTTGGTCAAACTCTTAGTTGAGCTTCCCGTTGACTCAACATTCAGATTCATTTTATGAGGAAGGAAAGTGATGAAGATAGGAATGGACAGGTGGCAGCAAATGAAATGAATTGAAGAATAAATATATCACAACAATAATTCTTATTTTTCAGAGAAAGAGGACAACAAACAGATCAAAGGTGTCGAGATACCCAAATTCTTCTTCAAACATGACTCTTTTAGATATAATCAATTCCAGATTTTCAGACAGAGGATCAACTATCAAGATATCATTTCCAAATTTAATGGCATCAGTTGAGCAAGCAGTTAAACAACTTGAAGGAAAGAAGCAAGCATTGAAGAGCAGGCAGTTAAAGAACTTGAAGGCAAGAAGCAAGCATTGAAGTAGCATTCAAGGTGGGGGGTTAGGAGGAGGATGATTTTCTTGGCAGCAAGGCTGATTCTCTGTAAGCCTGTAAAGTTGTTGTAATTTTTTGAAGATCAAAAACTAATCCATGGATTCATAGCTTGTTTTGAGCAGAGCCATGTTTTCACTCTTATTTTCTTCGTTAAGCTTTATTAGATTTTCATATTTGTTATTCTAGGATTAACCTATAATTCATAGTCAGATGATTTATGTTTAAAACATTAATTTATTACAACCATTACTGTCTTCATCAATTATTTGAGTAATTCACAGTAAATTATTTGAGTAATTCACAATTAGATGATTTATGTTTAAAACATTAATTTCTTACAACCATTACTGTCTTCATCAATTATTTGTTAAAGTTACAGATTTCATTGTTTTAACTATAAGTTCAAATCATGACATGTATCTTTATATCTGAGATTTGTTTATGGTTCAAAATATAATTTTAGATGAACATATTAGAACTCATTTAGAATTTATTTGTATTTTTCCTCTATCATAGATTTAATTGATATTTATCTTTTGATCCATCAATTTGTCTTTGATTTTGTTTTCCCACTATTTTTCCAATGATATTTCATATTATGCCAAAGTATTAAGATTTATGCCCTTTATTGTTTGACATTTATATTATTAAAAACTATTATTGAATTATAAGTCCAAACTAGTATTAAACTTCTCTGGTCTTTGAAATTTTTTTAAAACCCCAACCATTTGTTGGCAGCCAATTCAATTTTTTCCATTGCCCTTTAAGCTGCCCACACCAATGTCTCTTGAACTTCAAATTTCTGTCGCATTTTGCAAAAAGACGATATTTTCATTTCATGCGACACTTGCAAATTGGTTTCGTTTCAGTTTTCACGACTGAAAGCGTGAAAACTCCTCAATCGTTATTTGGACTGTCATGATCTTCTCATTGATATTCTGAAAGGCACTTACCTTTGGTTTGTTATTAAGTGGCTAGAATGATTTTTCAAACTATGACCATTTACCTACTCTTACTTTGATTGCACAATTTGATTTTTATTTGATTGATAAGGTATTGAGCATGTAAATTTATGGGTTATATTTGATTTCATAAGAGTCATGGTCGATCTTGGTTTTTATGTGATGTGATCCCTACTATTATAAGCTCTTGGCTTATCGATTTTATGAAATCTCTTGTCACAATGTTTTAAAAACTTTGATTACATATTATGCAACGAGTGCATGGGTAACATATGGTTTTGATTTCATATTGAATGTCAATAGTTTGAAGTTATGCAATGGCGCGATTGGTTAAATATTTGGGTTTTGATTTAATGGTTTGAATTATTACTTGGCGCATGTTTAACTTTGGGTTTGATCGAATGATTTCAAACAATAGATTGGCGCATTGGTTTACTATCCACCGTTTAATCCTTGGGTTGGCCGAATATTTTGGTTATGATTGATTGAACATCGCTGTACTTTGCCATTACTGTGCTGCATGGCGGTGATAATCCCACCACCCTCGCACGCATGCATTAATTTCCCTCCCCTTTGAGCACTTGCAGTTGTTAGCCCTAACGATTTTTGCTCCTGTGTATTGTTGTGTTCAAACCAAACCCTACCATGCACCCACACCATGGCTCCGGTCGTAAGGGTTGAACCCAATGGTAGCCAGGCATTGTTAATGTTTGATGGTGCTTACAGTGACCTTGAGGAATTCGGATGGCTCCCATTCATACGAAAGTTTGATGGCTATAACCTTAGCATGGCTCGGCAATTTGCATTAACCTTTGATGGCTGTCGAGCCAAGGTTGGGGATGTGCAATTAAAAATTGACGAGCAATTTCTCAGTTTAGCTACCGGTCTGCCTGTTGTCGGACAGAAATGGTCATAAAATTGCAAAGTGGAAGATGTCTCGTGGACATTGCTCTTCCAGTCACGAAGGGTGAGCTCTTGTGACAAAGGTTTTCCCGCGAATATGCTTAAGCAACGCTGGCATGACTTGCTGATGATAACCAAACAATTCATCAGCTGCGAGGGTAGGTATGGTTTCGTTTTCTTGTATCACCTTCGGCTACTGATGGTTTTCATGGGTTATGAGCTTAATATGCCTTACTACTTGCATAGGAGTCTGTTTAAAATGTCTAAAAGATACAAACGGAACCAGGCCGATAACAACCTATTTCATTTTGGGTTAATTAAAATGCTTGTGGTTTGTCATTTGGGGTTACACCGAGACTGTTGGAATGATTTTCTTAAACGCAATGATTTTGATGACTCAAGCGCACCACAGGTTGACAAACCTGTGGTGAGCGAGAGAAAGTCGGTACCCCCTGTGCCTTACAGTGCTCTGTTACCTAAACCCCTACCCGACCCACCTATGGACCTACCCAATTCTGTGACGAATCATGTCGAAATTGTTAAACCCGTGGCTAAAAAGGCCTAAATCCAAACCTACTGCGAATTCTAAAGGCAAAAAGAATGCCAGGTTAATCTCTTGCATGGCAAGAAATAAAGCCAAAATTCCTGTCAACCCTGACCCTATTATGGTGAGTGAAGATTCTGACTCAGAGGTTGAACGTTACCTGGACAGTGAGTATCCCTATTCAGAAGGTCGGTGTAATAAAACCGCTTACGATTTTGTAAAGAACCTACCACCTTGCTTACAAAATGACCCTAATTATCCAGGCATCAAAATGTCTTGTGAAACCCCTGGTGACTCGTCGAAACCCCCTCCTGCTCTAGCCGAACCAGCTGCTCCACCATGTGATCAGTGTGGCTCTTGGTTGGAAAGGTACTACCTTGATGTGCCAATGCTACAGTCCAGAATTCATGCTCTGGAGGATCAAGTTGCAAGGCTCACTAGTGAAAAGGCAAAGATGCCATCCACTGATAAGAAGCAGCGAGCAACAGGTTCGATTTTTTTTAAGAATGTGGAGTTCAAAATTGGCATAGCTCGGGCAACCTCACTGGTATGACTATCACTTGTTTATATGACAAACTCATAAGCTCTGTTTACACCGTGGATTTTCTTTGTCACATCAGCATGCATTATTGTATATAATTCTGTTTTGATAAATCAATTCCGTTATCGTTTTAAGTTTTGATTGGATTTGGCATTGATTCGATTGATCGTGGGATAGATTTGATTGTTTTAATTTGGATTCAATTGAATACTCTGTTGCTTATTGAAGTTGTTAACATATTTTCTAAACACAGGCTATTTCTGGTATTCCAATTTTGAACACAGTCAATGGCTCGATTTGAATTGGTTATATTCTATGCGATATGGTTGGCAATTATGGTTAACTGTTGTGATTTTATATTCCATGTCTTTTCGACCAATTTGAATGCCATTCTGTTAATGCATAACCAGATTGCAACTGTTCGATTCACATTGTTTTGTTTGACCATTTCGATTCATATATTGTTTGAATTTGATTTGGGAACGAAAGTGATTATGGCCAGGATTATGATTTGTTTCTATTTTTGACTTAATCATGATTCGATTTGATGATTGCCCAGTTTACGATTATCACCTCTTTCGATTTGATAACGGTTGTGATCATTATTTTGGTCATGTCTGTTGACTGTGTAACGATTAGCAATCGAAGTCTATGGTAAAGTTTGGTGGATGCTGCTATGCATGTTTTATGTTGATTATAATCGTAACAGCCTTTCCATATCAGCATTTGATTAAAACAATATGAATTTTATATAGCAGTAACAAATTGATTATGATTCTGTTTGATTATGATTGTTTTGATTACGATTACATCGTATCTTATACGATATGATTCACTGCTTGATTTCATTTGGTATGAAACAGTCCTGTTATGGTTTGACCATATTTTATGGCAACTAAAAAACAGAGCATTCTTATCTTGTTTCGATTGCATCCCTTTCGATTTTGTTTAATTTAAATGATAAACTCATTTGAACCTTTAGTAATTCGTTTTTAGTGTTTATTAAAAGAAAATTGGATTGAATTATTTTGAAAAGATTTGATTTGATTTCTATCTGATCCTGTATGTTATTTTAGACTAGCTACAGAATCAGATGATTCTGTAGCTAAGTCTGTAGGATCAAATTTTTATTATTTTGTTACTGAAATATCTCTCTAATTTGATAATTGTGTTCTATTGCAGGTAAATTCGAAATTGCAGTTGAGTTTATGAGAAGTTAGGGAATATTTCAAAGATTTCTGTTACATTTTGATTTCCTAGTTTAGTTGATTTTGGGATTTTCCCCAGATTATGTAAAACATTTTGATATTATCCACAGGGAGGTTTTACCCTGTGGAAAGACTTATATATACTTATGATTTTTGTAATAATGGACATCCTCATTCGTGGGACAACAAGGATATGGAATTCTAATACAGACTGAAGCAGAATTTGGTGTTTTGTCACAGCTTTAGCTTCTCATTATATCAACATTTTGTTTCATGTTGTGTATATCGATTTGTATATGGTTTATGACTACTTTAGCTATCTTGATCATGTGCAAATGATATAATTTTAATTACTGTAATCCATATCTAGTTTCTTCCAAGTGTATAAAAGATATAACAATTGTCTAATTCAGTTTGTGAATGACAGGTTTATCTTGTCCATGAATTGAATTGTTAAATATAAGTTTTTGCATAACAGGTTTCCCTTATTGCAGATATTTATAATCATATAATTGTTATGATCTTTTATGTCTTGTTTGTCCTGTAAATAACTTGAAGAGCAGCCCAGCCGATCGTTTACAAAAAGCTCTCGGATCAACTGGTGCGAGTTTACTTCCTTCGTCCAGCTTCGAAGTCATCCTACATAGGACAAATTAGGAGCGCTTCCAGGTCAGTTAGTCGCTTGTTTGTTTACTGTTTTTATTAGTTAAGTTAGTATTAATATATTAGATCATTTAATTTCAGTAGTTTTATTTCTTTTTCATAAAATATAAAAAATCAAAAAACAAAGATCTCTGGCTGTGTTAGACAGAAAACATTTGATTTTTACAGGTTTTATATAAATCTGCCAAGTGTGTATATTGTAAATTTGTGAATAAGTTGTATTATAATTGATAACTAAACGGTTAATTAGTAGAATCAGTATAATAGTAATTAGTAGAATAGTTAGTGTAATTTGTATTTAGTTTTAGTTTATATAGTAGTTTGTTTTAATTAGATTAGTGTATTAGTTAGTTTGTTAGTTAGTCTTAGTTTGTTTTATTAGTTTTAGTTAGTTTTAGTTAGTTTTATTTGTTTTAGTTAGATTAGTTAGTTTATATTAGTTTTCTCTTTGGTTTTCTTAAAAGACCTTAGGGCGGCCAATGGAGCCGTTAAACTCGTCAGGGTGGTTCATTCCAAACAGCTTGGGTTATTTAGACAACCCCGGACTGGTTCCACTCTCCCAGTTGACAGACGGTCAATTTCGCCCATCAACAAATGGAGCTAGAAGGAGGGCCTGAACTTAATTAATGGCACGAGGTGGTCGCAAGACTCCTCCCCCACATAATCGCACACCTATAGTGACTAGAAGCCGTTCACAAGATAATATCCCCCCTCAAACAACAACTACTTCAACCGAAGATCCGCAGATCACAGTTGAGCCAGCAACCCCTAATCCT
>JZKD02S0322731.1:431532-456814 GCA_000966675.3 Picea glauca | reverse complement strand
CAAGATGACTTGATGCCTCCTGAAATCCCTCAAGAGGAAGTCGAGCAGGAAACAACTCAAGAAGAAGAGTCTTCTCCAAACATCTTTGGACACTTCTCGGATAGTATCTTTCAAGATAACTTCGAGATTGTTCACCCTTACAACACTAGGAGTAAGACAGCAAATAAACCTCCTGCCGAGAACACTACAACTTCACCTCCAAAGCCATCTAAATCAGTAGAAACTAAACAAAGTAATGCTATCCCTAAATTAGATTATGATGTTGTTGAAGATCTTAAAAAATTACGGGCTAACATTTCTATTTATGAGTTGTTGAAATTTCCATTTTTGTTACAGAAGATGTTGCAAAATATTTCAGACAATGGCAAGAATGGTAATTCAAATGGTAATAAGGTTGTGCAAAGCAAAGCTTCGCAGAAGACTTCCACAAAAGGTAATCCTGATCCTCAAGACAAAGGAAGCCTTCCTGTACCTCCTGTAAATAATGTAAATAATGTAAATAACACAAGTAATGTAGATAAAGTAGCATTAGAAGCCACAAGTAAGAAAACGCAAGCTACAACTCTAAGTACTCGCAAGAATGTGCCTCCTTTTCTTTTAACTTTCGAAATCTTCAACAGAAATGTTCATAATTGTATGGTTGACTCAGGAGCATCGTAAAATGTGATGCCTTGGTCAGTCTGCCAAAAGATTAACGCTGAAGTAGAAGCATCTTCTTTAAAAATCATACAACTTGATCGAACAGATGTTAAAGTTATAGGCGAACTGAAAAATGTATTGATTAGATTATCGTCTAACCCAAAGGTTCATCAGGTTATTGACATAATTTAGGTAGATATTCCAGAAGTGTATGGTCTATTTTTGAGCAGGGACTGGTCGGAGTAGCTACATGGTTACTTCACAACGGACTGGTCTCACTTATGGCTTCCAGAAAACAGTAAGCCCAACAAGATCAGGGTGAATCATGAGCGTTACCTCAATTTCATGGTAACAGACTTGAATGACCCCAATGAACCATATACACCTCCGGCGGATTCACCTGAAGTCCAAGGGATGGACACCTTCTTCGGAAATTTCATGGCTGAAGCTTCACCTATCAACAATCCGCAACAACAATCCAAGATCATAGCATGTATGCAACCAACAGCCTCTATCCAACAGTCCTGTGAACCCGATGGAAATCAAATTTGGTCTCTATATTTTGACGGTTCCAAGTCTAAAGAAGGAGCTGGTGCAGGCTGCATCATTATCAATCCGGCAGGTAACAAAACATTATTGGCTTGTAGGTTAGAATTTGAATGTACTAACAATATTGCAGAATATGAGGCTTTATTGCAAGGTCTCAGAAAAGCCTTGGACATGCACATTCAAAATCTGGTTGTATTCAGCGACTCAGAGATAGTGGTCAGGCAAGTGAGAGATTCTATACATTGTCTTTCCCCGCATCTCAAATGTTACCAGTCTGAGGTATGGAGTTTAATAAACAAATTTTCTGCTTTTAATATAAATTCCATTCCTAGATTAAATAGTGCTGAAGAAGATCTACTAGCTAATGTTGCCTCTAAACTTCTTCCTGCAGAAGGCTTATCTCCAAATGCATTCTCCGTGGAGCTATTGTTTCGACCATCTATTCCTGACAATATCACAAACTGGAGAGTATTTGATGATGATCAACAAATCATTAACTTCCTGCACATGGAAGAAACCTTTCAAGGCACGGTGATAGATGAACAAACACATGACGACAATTTGCATGACTTTACGGTAATACCTAATCCGAAATCTCCTGAGGCTCTATCGGACATGGTAAATTCCATACCCAAATCTGTTGTTAGACTAGAAAAGTTTTATGATTTTGAAGATAAATTTAAAAAGACGGTCAATTGYAAAACCAACAGTTCCTCATTGTCTTAYGAAAAAGTCAATTTAGGGACTAGTGAAAATCCTCAGTGTATCAACTTAGGCTTGGGATGTTCTAGACAAGAAAAAGATGCTTTTGTTAAATTATTTAAAGAATTCAAAGATGTCTTTGCATGGACATACGACGATCTTAAAACATTTGATCCTAATATTATACAGCATGTCATCCCGATGAAGCCCCAAACCTTACCTTTCCAACATAAACTGAGGAAAATGCATCCTAAACTGGAACCGACCGTACAAAAAGAATTGAATAAACTCCTAAGTGCTAAAATAATTTTTCCTGTTAGACACACTCAATGGGTATCCAATCTCGTCTCGGTGTGGAAGAAAAACGGGGAAATTTGACTTTGTGTCAATTTCCAAAACCTCAACAAAGCGTCTGACAAAGATAATTATCCTGTCCCTCCCATGGAATATATCCTTCAACAAGTATCTGGTTCCGAGAGGCTATCCTTACTAGATGGTTTCTCCGGATACAACCAAGTCTTGATGTCTTCGCCAGACCAACTGAAAACTACCTTCCGTACCCCGTGGGGCACTTATGCTTATCGCAAAATGCCCTTTGGATTGATTAATGCTGGTGCTTCCTTTCAGAGAGCAATGGACATTGCTTTCAGAGGCTTAATCAATCATTCCATAGTATTCTACTTAGATGATGTGACTGTTTATTCCAAAAACAAAGACGATCATCTAGCTCACTTACGAGTCGTTCTGCTACGATGTCATAAATACGCCATCTCCTTGAATCCCAAGAAGTCCATCTTTGCAGTAGAACAGGGTAAATTACTAGGATTCATTGTGTTTAGTGATGGAATGATTATTGACCCCGAGAGGACCCAAGTCATCGCTAAACTCCCCCCACCTACCTCCAAAAAATCCATGCAGTCTTTCCTAGGCCAGATTAATTTCGTGAGAAGATTTGTCCCCAGTTTCTCYGAAATGGTCAGGCCTCTCCAGAACCTGATTAAGAAAGACACCCAATATCACTGGGGACCTACAGAAAACCAAGCTTTCAATGCTATAAAGAAGGCCATAATAGACGCTCCGTCTCTCATGAGCCCTGATTTCTCTCAAGACTTTACACTCTATATTTTTGCCTCTGATCATTCCTATGCCGCAGTCCTAACTCAGAAGAATTCCAAGAACAACGAAGTACCCATTGCCTTTATGATCTTTGCTTTTAAAGGTGCTGAACTTAACTACCCAGCGGTCAATCGGCAAGCCTACGTTGTCTTCAAGGCAGTTAAGCATTTCCGGTCTTATCTGTTGAAGTCGAGGACGAAGGTTATTGTCCCTTACCCTGTCGTAAGGAACTTGTTAGTGAAAAAGGATTTAGGAGAGAAAAGATCCAACTGGGTCACCTCCTTGCAGGAGTATGACTTAGAAATCACCCCAGCACAGATCGTGAGAGGCCAAGGGTTGTGTAAGTTGGTAGTTGATTCAGAAACCGAACAGCAAGAAGATAGTGATACGTCAAACCCAGAACAACGCGATCAAAGTTTGATTTGTTGCACACAAAATCTCGTAAGTCCTTGGTACGACGATATTAGACACTGTCTTCAACATGGATCAGCACCCCATCACCTTGACCCAGCCAAAAGAAGAGCGTTGAGACTAAAGTCTGCCTCCTTTCATCTGGTTAATGGTATACTGTTTCGTCAGAATTTTGATGGCATACTAATGCGTTGTCTTGAAAAGGATGAAGCAGAGAAAGTCTTGCTCGAGTTGCATGCAGGAGAAGCTGGTGGTCACTTCGGTGGTGACACCACTACTCATAAGGTTTTAAGAGCTGGTTACTACTGGCCCACGCTTTTTAGGGACGCCCATGCCTTGTGTCGTAAATGTATCATTTGTCAGAAAGCATCAGGGCAATTGCAAAAACCAGCCTTCCCCTTGCAACCCGTTTCAGTCGATTCTCCTTTCCAGCAATGGGGCTGTCAGGCTGCTAAATTGAAGCTTTGAATGTCCTGAAACACTAAATTGTCAAACCAGGGTTGGTAAAATTTGATTTGATACACAGTATGTGCAGGTAAGCGTCTAGTCTCTATCTGAATGCTATCCTAAGAAGAAAACACACACTTATTTTCAGAACTTGAATCTTAATAACTACCCTGAAGCTGAGCATCTCCTATGTAAGTCATCAACAACAAAACAGTCTTGTGTTCAAGTGTTGGTGTTGCTATTTCCATTCAAAAGTGTGGTGCCACAGAAATATCTTACCTCTATGTCCAATCATCTACCATCAGCATTTCTGTTTAAGTCATGACACAAAGAGTATTTTCGAAAATGCATCCATTCTGGGCATCAAAAATAAATCTAATGTTGTCTACAGGAAAACAGAGTACTATCCTATCTACTGGTACCAGGAGCTCCCTTTGATCTAATTAGAATCTAACTGTTCTAAGTAAGAAAGATAACTAGTTGTCTACCAAAGAAAGTTCATTCACACTCTACGTTAAACTCAACTTGAAAATGAAAAGCCACACAAACAGGGTGCATACTCGAAACCCTACAGGCATCAGTCATGTGTTTTATATTCACCAATGCAAAAAATAACAGTCTGTGGAAAATGATTCTGTTGGGGAACGATATGATTCTGAAACAACCCAAATCGATTACACACCATGAGCTACAGCTTTACCATTCATGTAAGAAAATGCTAATGTGCTAAAACAACTAAATCGACAAGCGTTAAGCTACCTCGTATGCAAGTTCTAAAGCATTAAAATGAACTAAGTCTATGACAGCATAAAACTAAATCTATTGCAAAATAAGGCAGCGACTTGTACCAGTTTGGCGGGCCTAACCAAACGGCACAAACGCTGTTAGTAACGACCAGAGCCAACTATAACATGCTATACAATCACTATATATACTTCATTCTTCATTAACTCAGGAAAGAAATACTCAAATCACATATCAGTTGAATAGTATAAGGTAACAACAGTCTGTATTCAAAACATAGGTTCACAGTATCACATAATCCAGCAACGATAACAATAGCAATAGCAACAGTAACCCATTCTCAGGAGTGATCCCGGGTTTTTATAGAAATCCTCTTGTTCATAACAGTCGAAAAACAAAGGGTACATAAAACAAACGGATCCCTGATCCGAGAATAGTTCTTGGAATCGAATTAAAACGTACTTCATAGCTTCGTGACACGCAGTGTCACGAAGTGTGAACGATGGAGAATAATAGACCCAGTTTTATCATTGGCTTTCAAGCATCCTGTGGCACTGACTCCAGCTGTCATGCGAGCTCTCTGTCTTCCATTCGAACCATAACGCACAGATCCTGAGCGGCTCCATTGGTATCTTTGCGGGTACGAGTTGGTACCTGGTACCGGCATCCTGTTCCAAGAATAGTAGTGGTACCTAACCCAGGCGACGTTAGTCCCATTATCAATTTAAAGCATTAAAGTGCATAAAAATAGCTTGAAATGCAAAGATACCTTAGGTAACCCCATTAAATGGTAGGGAGATGTTAATTATGTCAAAATGAGGCCAAAAGGGGTGGTACTGGCATATAAATGAAGGTCTGTGGTATATAATATAGGAAAGGAACACGATCAAAACTGGGGACCAATAGGGGCCTCGATATCATAGGTCCTATTAACCCTCCATCCTCACAACAGCACAAGTATATTGTGACAGCCACTGATTACTTTACTCGATGGTCTGAAGCCACCGCGCTAAGAACTGTTAACACAAGTCAGGTGATCGCTTTTCTAAACTTGAATATCATCACCCGTTTTGGTATCCCTGATTGTCTAATCTTTGATAACGCTTCATACTTTTCTTCTCTAGAGATGAGTGAGTTCTCCTTAGAAAAGGGAATAAAGCTGAAGTATTCTGCTAGTTACTACCCCCAAGGCAATGGCTTAGCAGAATCAACCAACAAGAACTTGATCAAAATTATCAAGAGAACCGTGGCTGAAAATCACAAGAACTGGCACAATGCACTACTTAATGCGTTGTGGGCTGATAGGGTAACACCCAAAGCCGCCATAGGTAATTCCCCCTTTTTTCTCCTTTATGGCAGAGAAGCCATTCTGCCACCTCACATTCTTCTTCCTTCGCTCCAATTGTCGCAAAAAGTTCAAGAAGAAGATTGTCCCCCTTTAGAAAGTCGTATTAACACTTTGATGAACTTAGAAGAAGTAAGAACCCAAGCTAAGCGTAAGTTAGACCAACATCAACAACTGATTAAAAGCTGGTTCGATTCTAGTTCTGCTTCTGATAGGAATTTTGAAGTAGGCGATCTCGTCTTAAAGTGGGACAAACCACACGAAGGGAAGGGTGAGCACACCAAGTTTCAAAATTTTTGATTGCTGAAAAGTTGGGTCCTAGTTCCTTTCGATTGCAGAATCTTGAAGGGCAGCTTGACACCTATCCGATGAATGGCCAAGCCCTGAAAAGATACTTCGCTTGATTGCTACCCTTGTATATTATGTAAATATTTCCTTTGTCTTTATTTTTGCCTTTATTTTCATTTTTGGTTTTGATTTGAATGATCAGTTTTGTGTGTTTTTGAAACATATGCATACTTGTGCACTGAGCCATTCAGACAAAGACCATAGGAAAATCTCTTCGCTGAAATAACTTCTGAAAGGTTGTACGAACATCAGTGATATATTTCTAAAAAATGATATTATGTTGGAAAATTTTGTTGTTTGAAAGAAGTTTACTAATTTCAATCTCTGAGCAAAGTTTGTCATGATCATCTATTATCTTTTTACGCTGTCCCTTTTCCGTAAAGGAATGACTCAAATGGATGTCTCCCTGTCAAAGTAAGTTGTTTTAGAAATAAAACATTTCAGGAGCTGAATAAAGGACAGTGTCAAAAAATTCTGATGAGGTCTAAAAAATATGATAAAATACCAAGATTTTTCAGCGTCACCCCGCTCAGCTATACACAAAAGAAAAACAAAATAAAAATGTTAATAAGAGCTGTGGGAAGTGTTTGTAAACCCATCGGGATACTGAAAAGGTCCGCTGGCAGCGGGTAAATGCAAGCATGGCGCCAAGACAAATTCGTCGGGGTACTGAACAGGCCCGCTGGCAGCGAAGCAATGTCGAGTACACGAAAATCTGTAAAAAAATTATAAGAAACCTCTTTTAAGTCCTTTATTATGATCTAGAGATTTTTGACAGGATACAGACATCCGAGTGGGTTAAATGGAAACCCTGTCGAGGCTATGGATGCCTACTGGTAGCAGTGGCCATGCCAACAGTATTGAAGATTTTATCATTAATATCGTGACTTACTGAGCTTAAGACTGTTATTAGTTTGCATCTTCTAAAACATCGTTGGAAAAGATAGTAAATGATGATGTTTGTACGATTTTCTGATGGTTGTTTTTGAGTTGAAATTTTCTTTGTCGTCCTAATCTGAATTTGTTCCTTTCGACAGAGAGAACTGCTTCTCCCTGTGTGTCGCCATTGTTGGCAGCCAATTCAATTTTTTCCATTGCCCTTTAAGCTGCCCACACCTATGTCTCTTGAACTTCAAATTTCTGTCGCATTTTTCAAAAGGACGATATTTTCATTTCATGCGACACTTGCAAATTGGTTTTGTTTCAGTTTTCACGACTGAAAGCATGAAAACTCCTCAATCGTTATTTGGACTATCATGATCTTCTCATTGATATTCTGAAAGGCACTTACCTTTGGTTTGTTATTAAGTGGCTAGAATGATTTTTCAAACTATGACCATTTACCTACTCTTACTTTGATTGCACAATTTGATTTTTATTTGATTGATAAGGTATTGAGCATGTAAATTTATGAGTTATATTTGATTTCATAAGAGTCATGGTCGATATTGGTTTTTATGTGATGTGATCCCTACTATTATAAGCTCTTGGCTTATCGATTTTATGAAATCTCTTGTCACAATGTTTTAAAAACTTTGATTACATATTATGCAACGAGCGCATGGGTAACATATGGTTTTGATTTCATATTGAATGTCAATAGTTTGAAGTTATGCAATGGCGTGATTGTTTAAATATTTGGGTTTTGATTTAATGGTTTGAATTATTACTTGGTGCATGTTTAACTTTGGGTTTGATTGAATGATTTCAAACAATAGATTGGCGCATTGGTTTACTATCCACCGTTTAATCCTTGGGTTGGCCGAATATTTTGGTTATGATTGATTGAACAGTGTTGTACTTTGCCATTATTGTGCTGCATGGCGGTGATAATCCCACCACCCTCGCACGCATGCATTAATTTTCCTCCCCTTTGAGCGCTTGCAGCTGTTAGCCCTAACGATTTTTGCTCCTATGTATTGTTGTGTTCAAACCAAACCCTACCATGCACCCACACCATGGCTCCGGTCATAAGGGATGAACCCAATGGTAGCCAGGCATTGTTAATGTTTGATGGTGCTTACAGTGACCTTGAGGAATTCGGATGGCTCCCGTTCATACGAAAGTTTGATGGCTATAACCTTAGCGTGGCTTGGCAATTTGCATTAGCCTTTGATGGCTGCCGAGCCAAGGTTGGGGATGTGCAATTAGAAATTGACGAGCAATTTCTCAGTTTAGCTACTGGTCTGCCTGCTTTCGGACAGAAATGGTCAAAAAATTGCAAAGTGGAAGATGTCTCGTGGACATTGCTCTTCTAGTCACGAAGGGTGAGCTCCTGTGACAAAGGTTTGCCCGCGAATATGCTTAAGCAACGCTGGCATGACTTGTTGATGATAACCAAACAATTCATCACCTGCGAGGGTAGGTATGATTTCATTTTCTTATATCACCTTCGGCTAATGATGGTTTTCATGGGCTATGAGCTTAATATTCCTTACTACTTGCATAGGACTCTGTTTAAAATGTCTAAAAGATACAAACGGAACCAGGCCGATAACAACCTATCTCATTTTGGGTTAATTAAAACGCTTGTGGTTTGTCATTTGGGGTTACACCAAGACTGTTGGAATGATTTTCTTAAACGCAATGATTTTGATGACTCAAGCCCACCATAGGTTGACAAACCTGTGGTGAGCGAGAGCAATTCGGTACCCCCTGTGCCTTATAGTGCTCTGTTACCTAAACCCCTACCCGACCCACCTATGGACCTACCCAATTCTGTGACCAATCATATCGAAATTGTTAAACCCGTGGCTAAAAGGCCTAAAGCCAAACCTACTGCGAATTCTAAAGGCAAAAAGAACGCCTGGTTAATCTCTCGCATGGCAAGAAACAAACTGAAAATTCTTGTCAACCCTGACCTTATTATGGTGAGTGAAGATTCTGACTCAGAGGTTGAACGTTACCTGGCAAGTGAGTATCCCTATTCAGAAGGTTGGTGTGATAAACCTGCTTACGATTTTGTAAAGAACCTGCCACCTTGATTACAAAATGACCCTAATTATCCAGGCATCAAAATGCCTTGTGAAACCCTTGGTGACTCGTCGAAACCCCCTCCTGCTCTAGCCAAACCAGCTACTCCACCATGTGATCAGTGTGGCTCATGGTTGGAAAGGTATTACCTTGATGTGCCAATGCTACAGTCCAGAATTCATGCTCTGGAGGATCAAGTTGCAAGGCTCACCAGTCAAAAGGCAAAGATGCCATCCACTGATAAGAAGCAGTGAACAACAGGTTCAATTTTGTTTAAGAATGTGGAGTCGACTACAGCGGCCGTCAATTCAAAATTGGCATAGCTTGGGCAACCTCACTGGTATGACTATCACCTGTTTATATGACAAACTCATAAGCTATGTTTACACCGTGGATTTGCTTTGTCATATAAGCATGCATTATTGTATATAATTCTGTTTTGATAAATCAATTTCATTATCGTTTTAAGTTTTGATTGGATTTGGCTTTGATTCGATTGATTGTGGGATAGATTTGATAGTTTTAATTTGGCTTCAATTGAATACTCTGTTGCTTATTGAAGTTGTTAACATATTTTCTAAACACAGGTTGTTTCTGGTATTCCAATTTTGAATACAGTCAATGGCTCGATTTGAATTGGTTATATTCTATGCGATATGGTTGGCAATTATGGTTAACTGTTGTGATTTTATATTCCATGTCTTTTCGACCAATTCGAATGCCATTCTGTTAATGCATAACCAGATTGCAACTGTTTGATTCGCATTGTTTTGTTTGACCATTTCGATTCATATATTGTTTGAATTTGATTTTGGAACGAAAGTGATTATGCCCAGGATTATGATTTGTTTCAATTTTTGACTTAATCATGATTCGATTTGATGATTGCCCAGTTTACGATTATCACCTCTTTCGATTTGATAACGGTTGTGATCATTATTTTGGTCATGTCTGTTGACTGTGTAACGATTAACAATCGAAGTCTATGGTAAAGTTTGGTGGATTTTGTTATGCATGTTTTATGTTGATTATAATCGTAACAGCCTTTCCATATCGACGTTTGATTAAAACAATATGAATTTTATACAACAGTAACAAATCGATTATGATTCTGTTCGATTATGATTGTTTTGATTACGATTACATCGTATCTTATACGATATGATTCACTGCTTGATTTCGTTTGGTATGAAACAGTCTTGTTATGGTTTGACCATATTTTATGGCAACTAAAAAACAGAGCATTCTTATCTTGTTTCGATTGCATCCCTTTCGATTTTGTTTAATTTAAATGATAAACTCATTTGAACCATTAGTAATTCGTCTTTAGTGTTTATTAAAAGAAAATTGGATTGAATTATTTTGAAAAGATTTGATTTGATTTCTATCTGATCCTGTATGCTATTTTAGACTAGCTACAGAATCAGATGATTTTGTAGCTAAGTCTGTAGGATCAAATTTTTATTATTTTGTTACTGAAATATCTCTCTAATTTGATAATTGTGTTCTATTGCAGGTAAATTCGAAATTGTAGTTGAGTTTATGAGCAGTTAGGGGATATTTCAAAGATTTCTCTTACATTTTGATTTCCTAGTTTAGTTGATTTTCGGATTTTTCCCAGATTATGTAAAACATTTTGATATTATCCACAGGGAGGTTTTACCCTGTGGAAAGACTTATATATACTTATGATTTTTGTAATAATGGACATCCTTATTCGTGGGAGAACAAGGATATGGAATTCTAATACAGACTGAAGCAGAATTTGGTGTTTTGTCACAGCTTTAGCTTCTCATTATATCAACATTTTGTTTCATGTTGTGTATATCAATTTGTATATGGTTTATGACTACTTTAGCTATCTTGATCATGTGAAAATGATATAATTTTAATTACTGTAATCCATATCTGGTTTCTTCCAAGTGTATAAAAGATATAACAATTGTCTAATTCAGTTTGTGAATGACAGGTTTATCTTGTTCATGAATTGAATTGTTAAATATAAGTTTTTGCATAACAGGTTTCCCTTATTGCAGAGATTTATAATCATATAATTGGTATGATCTTTTATGTCTTGTTTGTCCTGTAAATAACTCGAAGAGCAGCCCAGCCGATTGTTTACGAAAAGCTCTCGGATCAACCGGTGCGAGTTTACTTCCTCCGACCAGCTTCGAAGTCATCCTACGCAGGACAAATTAGGAGCACTTCCAGGTCAGTTAGCCGCTTGTTTGTTTACTGTTTTTATTAGTTAAGTTAGTATTAATATATTAGATTGTTTAATTTCAGTAGTTTTATTTCTTTTTCATAAAATATAAAAAATCAAATAACAAAGATCTCTAGCCGTCTTAGACAGAAAACGTTTGATTTTTACAGGTTTTATATAAATCTGCCAAGTGTGTATATTGTAAATTTGTGAATAAGTTGTATTATAATTGATAACTAAACGGTTAATTAGTAGAGTCAGTATAATAGTAATTAGTAGAATAGTTAGTGTAATTTGAATTTAGTTTTAGTTTATATAGTAGTTTGTTTTAATTAGATTAGTGTATTAGTTAGTTTGTTAGTTAGTCTTAGTTTGTTTTATTAGTTTTAGTTAGTTTTAGTTAGTTTTATTTGTTTTAGTTAGATTAGTTAGTTTAGATTAGTTTTCTCTTTGGTTTTCTTAAAAGACCTTAGGGAGGCCAACGGAGCCATTAAACTCGTCAGGGTGGTTCATTCCAAATGGCTTGGGTTATTTAGACAACCCCAAACCGGTTCCAATCTCCCAGTTGACGGACGGTCAATTTCGCCCGTCAACACCATTTTAAATAAAATGTCCTTGGCATTGTTTCCCTAGCTAAGAAATATCTCAAGGAAAACAACAGGTAGCATGTGTAGACATGGAAAGTTTTTTTTTGATGACTTGGATGATGGACTTGGGTAGAAGTTCATCGGATTGTTGTGACTTGGGTAAGAAAGATGCTTTCCTTGGAGGATTGCATGGTTCTTATGCAGTGGGAGCCACCGACACATGACAAAGGAACATGATTTGTTCATGAGCTTCACATTGCATGACTTAGGTATGCACGAGGAGCTTGGTAGGAGGACCAGGCATGTAGTACAGGGATCTGGAGCAATGGTATTCCATATGGAGTAAGAGGATCTGTTGCGAGTGACAAATGTGCTATGGGTGCCAAGAGTGTGTTTGATCTGGATTTTATGAGCAGAACAAAATGACTACAGATTATTAATAGGTGCTTAACACAAAATAACAGAGATACAGTAAAATTGGTTTTCTATTCAATAAGGAAATAAGATGAAACTGTAAAATGCAGCAAAATGCAGCGGAAACAAGCTTGCTGGAATGGTGGCGGCTTATCTCTGAGAAGGGATGTGATGGTTGCGCTCATTCGCAAGAAGATGATTACAATGAGGCTTTGAAGGCCTTTTTTACAATAAACAGGAATGCAAAAAACCCTAGACATCCAAAAACCTAACCCTAGGAGATGAAGCACCAAAAGTCATGTGGGCCCCGTTTGGGTAAGTTAGTACATCAACTTCCCGGGGTTGTAACTTTTGCATATGATCTCCATTTTAGGCGTATGATAGCCCATTGGAAACGTATCATCAAGGAGATTCATTTTGGGGAAAATATGAAAGGAGATTCCATATTGCTCCCCCTTTTCCCCAAAAACATTGTTTAGGGCCTCAAAACGACTCCAGAAGTGAAAAACTGCTAAAAATAGTAAATTACCAAACTTGCCAGAAAACTGTTTTGAGCCAGTTGGAAAAGGTGGGTGGCCATCAATATCTGCGTGGATCAATCCTACCTCCTTAGGAATAAATGGTCTCCATTGTGTTGAGTTCCCCCATCAGATGAGTAAATTTCTACTGAATTTGACCCTGGGTGAGCCACTTGCCTTGGTGCAGGAGCTACCCTACTTTGACGACTCGATAAAGATGGATCATTTGTTGTTGAGTTCCCTTGATCTCTGTGTCCACAATCTGATCACTGGATGTTTGTTGTATGCAGTTAGGTTTGAGCTCTGTTGGTGTCAGTTGTTCTGCTACTTCTGAGGTGTCCAATAATGGTGGAAAATAAGGGCGAAGGAGATCCACGTTGAACATTCAGTGCAGACCAAGGAAAGGAGGAATGTTGAGCTCAAAGGAATTATCACCCATAGCCTTGGTGATGGTGTAAGGCCCATAACAGAGTGGGTGAAGCTTCCAATAAGGTCCTGTAAGGTGTTCTTTCTGCAAGTGCAACCAAACTTTGTTGCCCACCTGAAACTTATGTGGCACCCGACGTTGATCATGGCGTTGCTTGTACTTGTCATTGGACTTCTGTAGGATATCCTAAACCTGTTGGTGGATGCGCTGGATCTGCTCAATGAACTGGGTGTCTTTGTGAGCTTCAGTTGGAGCAGGAAATGAGTTGGTTGAGGTGACCACAAGGGGAAGTGAAACATCTATGGGACCCGATGGTTGGAATCCCAACCCCACCTAAAAGGGGTTGTGACCGGTTGATCTATGCAGGGCTTGGTTGTAGCTATGCTAGACATAGGGAAGGCTCTCATCCCATGTGTGAGGGTGATTTGAATTATACATGCGAAGGATATGCACAATCATTTGATTTATGACCTTGGTTTGGCCATCTGTTTGGGAGTGGAAGGTCGTGGATTTGGTGAGCTTGGTGTCCAGCAATGACTAGAGGCTCGACCAAAATGTGCTAAGGAATTGATTGTCCCGATCTGAGACAATGGTTTGTGGGATTCAAAAATGTACCCTGACTCGTTCAAAGATGAACTTGGCAATGGCCTCTACTATGATGTTGTTCTTGCAGGCAACCATAATTGTCATCTTAGAAAAGTGATCAACAACCACAAAAACACAGTCATTTCCCCGCTTGGTGGATGGGAGGCCCAACATGTAGTCCATTGAGATGGATTCCCATGGCCTATCAGGAGTAGGAAGAGGGGTGTGTAGGCCCTGTTTCTTAGTGGTCGGTTTGTCAAGAGCACAGGCAGTGGAGGACCTAATGTACTTGTTGACCTCCTATCGAAGTTTCAGCCAGTAGAAATGTTTTTGTAACATCACCACTATCTTTTTGATGCCGAAGTGTCCTGTCACCTGACTGCAGTGGGATTTCGAGATCATCTTTGCTCACTCACTTGATGGCACACAGATATGGCCCAGACGACACAACAACCCATCCTGAAGATGGACATTATCGACAACTGCATTTTCACCCAACCTTTGGTAGGTGGTGGCGAAGTCTGGGTCTATCTCATAGAGTTGGGGCCATCCAGAGGTCTCATGTCCGCAAGAGTCTAGCACCGTGGTGAGTGCCGCGACTGGCTGTCTGCTGAGGAAATTAGTGACACGATTGGTGCTTCCATTTTTATACTTGATGTTGAGGTGGAATTGTTGCATGTATGTGGACCACTTTTGATGGCGGTCATTCTGCAATTTTCCTTATGTCTGCATGAACTGCAGTGGCTTATGATCATTGTGGATGATTTTCTCCTTCTCAAGAATGTAATGTCTCCACTGGAAACAGGCTTGTACAATTGAGTACATTTATTTGTCGTAAGTAGGTTACTTACTAACAACCTCTGATAGTGTCTCACTATGATAGGCCACGGGGTGGTCGTGCTGAGTGAGAACAACACCCAAATCATAGTCTAAAGCACCTGTCTCGATATCAAAGGGCTACTGCAGGTCTAGTAGTGAAAGTACTAGGGATGAGCACAAGCATTGCTTCAAATCATCAAACACTTGTTGTTGGGACTGGACCCACGCAAATTTCTCCTTACCACCACCCCTAGTTATTTGGTTGGGGCCCATGCAATATGGGAGAATCCCAACACGAACCTGCAGTAGAAATTGGAAAGGCCCAAGAAGCTCTGAAGCTCAGTGAGTGTGGTTGGGGCTGGGCAGTCACGGATGACTTGGATCTTGGCTGGATCCACATGTACACCATGTTGATCAATGATGTATCCTAGGTAATGGAACCTGTCCATGCCGAAGGAGCATTTTCCCAAGTTGGTGTATAGCTTGTGCTACCATAGGGTGTGCATAACCTGTTGAATATGCTGCAAGTGTTAGGCCCAAGTCTTGTTGTAAATGAGAATGTCATCCAGATACACCACTACAAAAGTATTGGTGAATGGTCGTAGGATATCGTCCATCATCCTCATGAAAGTGGCTGGAGCATTTGTCAAACCAAAGGGCTTGACCAACCATTCAAAAAGGTCTTCCTTTGACTTGAAAGTGGTCTTCCATACATATGTCTGTTCTATCGGGACCTAGTGGTAGCCAAACTTTAGATCAATATTACTGAATTATTTGGGCCCCGTGAGTTGATCAAGGAGGTCATCGATTCGGGGAATCTGGTACCGGTTTCTGACTGTGATTTTATTTAGATCCCGGTAATCAATGCAGAGTCACCACGTTCCATATTTCTTCTGTACCAGCACGATTGGGCTCCCACAAGGTGATGAGATGGGACAGATGTGCCCCTTGTGGAGCAGTTCTTGGATCTGTCGCTTGATCTCCTCATTCAATAACAGAGAGAGGTGATAGACTGGCCCATTGGGCAGCAGTGCGTCGAGGATCAGATCGATGGGGTGCTTGACCTGGCAGTGCATAGGTACCCCAGTAGGTTAGGAGAAGATATCTGAGTATTCTTCCATGACCTTATCTACTTGCTTTTGCTGTGTGGAGAGGTCGGCCGCAAAGACCCTGGATGTGGATGTGATCTTTCGCTTATTCTAAGAGTGAATCATGAAGAATACAAACTTCCTCGTCTGAGAGATTACCTTCCTACATTTCTTAGTAGAGATTAAGGAAATAGCATTAAGTGGGACTGCCTTGGGTATCGTGTACAATTTCCTATTCAAAGTAATAATGACACTACGAGGCCTAGACTCATACACAGCATGACATTTCCATAAATAAGGTTGGCCCAAAAGAACATCACAAACTATGAGAGGAGAAACATCACACAATACCTCGTCTTTGAAGGTCCTGATGCCATACAATAGTCAACAGTGTTGGTTGACGCGAAGATCGCTTCCTTGGTGGATCCATCAAATGGTGTAGGGTTATGGGTGCGGCGTTTTAGGTAGGGCCAGCCGCTTGATGAACTCTGCTGAAATAAGGTTCTTCTGGCTACCGTTATCAATGATGAAGTGCAGTGGGGTGCCTTTTACCCACATCTGTGAATGGAAGAGGTGCTCTCCTTCTTCTAGCTCATCTGGTTCACCAGGCTGGAGCTTGGTGGTAGCAAAGGTGGCAATAGGTTCCGCGTCAATGATCCGTTTTCCCATTTCTAGTTCTGTCTCAGAGTCAGAACCCGTATATGATTCAGAGGCTTTCACTTCAGCCACCAACGACTACTTTGAGTGGAAGTCAGCAGTGTTATGACAAGGGCTCTTATGGAATTCGCACCACTTCTAGGTATCTTTCTTTGTCTTTTCGGTGTCCTTATTTTCTTGTGGCTTGGACTGGTTGTCATGATACTGTCCATCATTTCTCTATCCTTTTTTCTGTGGGTTGGGGCCACCCTTTCCTGGCTTTTGTTGTGAGGGATTCCCAGACCCAAATTTCCGCATCTTTTGTTTGAGCTTCTGCTTGATTTTGACAACATATTGGTAGGTCGCGCCCAAGGATGAGATGTGCAGAAATTCCATTTTGGTCTGTATGTATCTATGCAAAGCACCACGATACTTGAGCACCAGATGTCACTCTGAATCTTTGATACCCATCTTGGTGCGTAAGGTATGGAAGATATTTGTGAAATCTATCACTGCTTGGTCTCTTTATTGTCGTAGTGTGGTCCATTTGATATACAAGTAGTCATAAATTTCGACAGGGTAGTATTGTTCCTTAATAGCATCCCTGAAGGATTCTCAGGTGGTCATGACTGTAAATAATGAGGGTTCCTTTATTTCCTTTTTCCCACAGAAAGTTTCCCACCAATATTTGACATGGGGAACGGCTTTGAGGAGCGCAAAAGTAATCTTTTCTCTATTCGATAAGTTATGGACAAAAAAATACCCTTCTAGTAGATTCAACCACTTGTCTACAACATTTGCGTCTATCTGACATTCAAATATAGGAATATCGAAGTTTATTTGTACCTTGAAGGGGGTTGCGCCTTCACTTGAAGAAGATGTGTCGCCTGTTGGTAGCCATCGAAGGATTTGCGCGAAACTATCCATCATCTCGTTCCTTTGTTGCGTGAAGGATTCCTCAATCAATAGTTTGAAAGGATCTCCTATCCTGTCATATTTGTTTTCTCCTGCCATAAGAGGTCACTTGGGCATGTGAGAGCTTTTTTCCTCAAGAGAAACAAGCTCGAGACCCAACTCTTTGTACTCCAACCTCGTTGGGGACATGCATTAAGACGACAAGGAGAAGATCGCTCGGATACCAAAGATCCGAATTTTATGAGAAGAATGAAATGAATACAGATTATTAATAGGTGCTTAACACAAAATAACAGAGATACAGTAAAACTGGTTTTCTATTCAATAAGGAAATAAGTTGAAATTGTAAAATGCAGCGGAAATAAGCTTGTTGGAATGGTGGTGGCTTATCTCTAAAAAGATATGTGATGGTTACGCTCATTCAAAAGAAGAAGATTACAATGAGGCTCTGAAGGCATTTTTTACAATAAACAGGAATGCCAAAAACCCTAGACATCCAAAAACCTAACCCTAGGAGATGAAGCGCCAGAATTCATGTGGGCCCCATTTGGGTAAGTTAGTACATCAACTTCCCGAGGTTGTAACTTTTGCATATGATCTCCGTTTTAGGTGTATGATATCTTGTTCGAAAGGTATCATTGAGGAGATTAATTTTGGAGGCAATATGAAAGAAACTTCCATATTTCTCCCCATTTTCCCAAAAAACATCATTTAGGGCCTCAAAATGGCTCTGAAAGTGAAAAACTACTAAAAATAGTAAATTGCCAGAAAATTGTTTTGAGCCAGTTGGAAAAGGTGGGTGACCACTGATATTCACCTGGATCAATCCTCCCTCCTTAGGAAGAATTGGTCTCCATTGCGTTGATTTCCCCCATCAGATCAGGAAAGTTCTGTTGAATTTGGCCCCGGGTGAGCCACTTGCCTTGGTGCAGGAGCTACCCTGCTTTAACGACTCGATAAAGCTGGATCCTTTGTTGTCGAGTGCCCTTGATATTTGTGTCCGTAATATGATCACTGGATTCCTGTTGTATGTAGTCTGGGTTGAGATTTTTTGATATCATCTATTCTGCTACTTCTGAGGTGTCCAATAATGGTGGGAAATAAGGGCGAAGGAGATCCACATTGAACACTGGGTATAGGCCAAGGAAAGGAGGAATGTTGAGCTCAAAATCATTATCCCACACAGAGTTGGTGATAGTGTAAGGCCCATATGGAGTGGGAGAAGTGTCCGATGGACTCCTATAAGGCATTATTTCTACAAGTGTAACCAAACTTTGTCGCCCACCTGAAACTTATGTGGCACCCGATGTTGATCATGGCATTGCTTGTACTTGTCATTGGACTTCTGTAGGATATCTCGAACCTGTTGGTGGATGTGCTGGATCCGCTCAATGAATCGGGTGGCTTTGTCAGATTCAGTTGGAGCAGGATATGAGTTGGTCGAGGTGACCACAAGGGGAAGTGCAACATCTATGGGACCCAATGGTTGGAATCCCAACCCCACCTGAAAGGGGTTGTGGCCGGTTGAGCTATGCAGGGCTCGGTTTTAGCTATGTTGGACATAGGGAAGGATTTCATCCCATATGTAAGGGTGCTTTGAATTATACATGAGAAGGATATGCACAATCATTCAATTTACGACCTCATTTTTTCCAACTATTTGGGGGTGGAAGGCCATGGATTTGGTGAGCTTGGTGTCCAACAGTGACCAGAGGCTCAAACAGAATGTGTTGAGGAATTGACTATCCCGATCTGAGACAATGTTTTGTGGGATTCCAAAATGTACCCAGACTCATTCAAAGAAGAGCTTGGCAGTGGCCTCTACTGTGATGTTCTTCTTGCAGGCAACCATAATCGCCATCTTAGAAAAGTGATCAACAACCACAAAAACATAGTCATTTCCTCGCTTGGTAGAAGGGAGGCCCGACATGTAGTCCATTGAGATGGATTTCCATGGCCTGTTAGGAGTATTAAGAGGGGTGTACAGGACCTGTTTCTTAGTGTTCAGTTTGGCAAGAGCGTAGGCAGTGCAGGACCTGATATACTTACTGACCTCTTGTCAAAGTTTCGTCCAGTAGAAATGTTTCTGTAGCATCACCACTACCTTTTTGATGCCGAAGTGTCCTTCCACCCAACTGTAGTGGGCTTCCCAGATCATCTCTGCTCACTCACTTGATGGCACACAGATATGGCCTAGATGACACAACAACCCATCCTGAAGATGGAAATTATCGACAACTATGTTTGCACCCAACATTTGGTAGGTGGTGGCGAAGTTTGGGTCTGTCTCATAGAGTTGGGGTCGTCCAGAGGTCTCATGGCTGCAAGAGTCTAGCACCATGGTGAGTGTCATGACTGGAGGTCTGTTGAGGCAATCAACAACACAATTGGTGCTTCTTTTTTTATACTTGATGTTGAGGTGGAATTGCTGCAAGTATGTGGACCACTTTTGATGGCGGTCAATCTGCAATTTTCCTTGTGTCTGCATGAACTGCAGTGGCTTATGATCAATGTGGATGATTGTCTCCTTCCCAGGAATGTAATGTCTCCACTGGTGGTAGACTTGCACAATGGAGTACATTTCTTTGTTGTAAGTAGGGTACTTATGGACAACATCTGATAGTGTCTCACTATGATAGGCCATGGGGTGGTCATGTTGAGTGATAACGATGCCCACAACATAGCCTAAAGCATCTGTCTCGATCTCAAATGGTTGTTGCAGGTCTGGTAGTGAAAGTATTAGGGCTGAGGACAAGCGTTGCTTCAAATCATCGAATGCTTGTTGTTGGGACTGACCCCACACAAATTTCGCCTTACCAGCACCCCTAGTTATTTGGCTAAGGGCCCATGCAATATGGGAGAATCCCAACACGAACCTGCGGTAGAAATTGGCAAGGCCCAAGAAGCTCTGAATCTTACTGAGTGTGGTTGGGGCTGGACAGTCACGGATGACTTGGATTTTGGCTGGATCCACATGCACACCATGCTGATCAACGATGTAGCCTAGGTAATGGACCATGTCCATGCCGAAGGAGCATTTTTCCAAGTTGGCGTATAGCTTGTGCTGTCGCAGGGTGTGCAAAACTTACTGAATATGTTGCAAATGTTCGTCCCAAGTCTTGTTGTAAATGAGAATGTCGTCCAGATACACCACTACAAAAGTATTGGTGAATGGTCGTAGGATACCGTCCATCATCCTCATGAAAGTGGCTGAAGCATTTGTCAAACAAAAGGGAATGACCAACCATTAAAAAATTCCTTCCTTTGACTTGAAGGCAATCTTCCAAACATCTATCTATTCTATCGGGACCTGGTGGTAGGAAGACTTCAAATCAATCTTACTGAAGTATTTGGCCCCCATGAGTTGATCAAGGAGGTCATCGATTCGGGGAATTGGGGATCAATTTCTAACTATGATTTTATTCAGAGCCCACTAATCAATGCAGAGTCGCCAGGTTCCATCTTCTTCTATACGAGCACGATTGGGCTCCTGCAAGGTGATGAGATGGAATGGATGTGCCCCTTGTGGAGCAGTTCTTAGATATGTCATTTGATCTCCTTATTCTCAAACAGAGAGCAACGATAGACTGGCCCATTGGGCAGTGGTGCGTCGAGGGTCAGATCGATGGGGTGCTTGACCTAGAAGTGTAGAGGTACCCCAGTAGGTGAGGAGAAGATATCTGAGTATTCTTCCATGACCTTATCTACTTGTTTATATTGTGTGGAGAGGTTGACCGTAGAGATCCTGGATGTGGCTATGATCTTTCTCCTATTTTGAGAGCGAATCGTGAAGAAGAGAAACTTCCCCGTCTGAGAGATGACCTTCCTGCATTTCTTAGAAGAGATCAAGGAAATAACATGAGGTGGGACTGCCTCGGGTATCTTGTAAAATTTCCTATTCAAAGTAATAATGACACTATGAGGCCTAGACTCATACAAAACATGACGTTTCCATAAATAAGGTTGGCCCAAAAGAACATCACAAACTTCAAGAGGAGCAACATCACACAATACCTCATCTTTGAAGGGCTTGATGTCGTACGACAGTCGACACTGTTGGTTGATGTGGAGATCGCTTCCTTGGTGGAGCCATCCAATGGTGTAGGGTTGTGGGTGTGGTGTTTTCGACAGGGCCAGCCGCTTGACAACCTTTGATAAGATGAGGTTCTTCTGGCTACAACTATCAATGATGAAGTGCAGAGGGGTGCCTTTTACCCACATCTATGAATGGAAGAGGCACTCTCCTTGTTCTTGCTTGTCTGGTTCACCAGACTGGAGATTAGTGGTAGCAACGGTGGAACTGGGTTCCGCGTCAATGATCCGTCTTCCCCTTTCTGGTTCTGGCTCAGAGTTAGAACCTTCATTTGATTCAGAGGCTTTCACTTTGGCCATCAACGAGTTCTTTGAGTGGAGGTTAGCAGTGTTATGCCAAGGGCTCTTATGGAAGTTGCACCACTTCTTGGTATCTTTCTTTGTCTTTCTAGTATCCTTCTTTTCTTGCGGCTTGGACAAGTTGTCCTGATACTGTCCATATTTGCTTTGTCCTTTGTTCTATGGGTTGAAGCCACCCTTTCCTAGATTTTGTTGTGAGGGGTTCCCAGGCCCAAATTGCCATGTCTTTTGTTTGATCTTTTTCTCGATTTTGACGACATATCGGTAAGTCACGCCCAAGGATGAGATGTCCAGAAATTTCATTTCTGTCTTGATGTATCTATGCAGAGCACCGCGATACTTGAGCACTAGATGTCTCTCTGAATCTTTGATACCCAACTCGGTGCGCAAGGTATGGAAGATATTTGTGAAATCTGGCACTGCTTGGTCTCTTTCTTGCCGCAGTGTGGTCCATTTGGTATACAAGTCGTCATATCTTCCAACAGGTTAGTATTGTTCCTTAATAACATCCCTGAAGGATTCCTAGGTGGTCGTGACTGTAAATAATGAGGGCTCCTCTATTTCCTTTTTCTGACAGAAAGTTTCCCACCAATCTTTGACATGGGGAACGGCTTTGAGGAGCGAAAAAGTAATCTTTTCTCTATTCGAAAAGTTATGGACAGAAAAATACCCTTATAGTAGATTCAACCACTTGTCTACAACATCTGCGTCTATCTCAACTTCAAATATAGGAACATCGAAGTTTATTTGTACCTTGAATGGGGTGGCGACTCTGCTCGAAGAAGACATGTCACATGTTGGTAGCCGCCGAAGGATTTGCATGAAACTATCCATCATCTTCTTCCTTTGTTGCGTGAGGGGTTCCTCAATCAACAGTTTTGAAAAATCTCTTGTCCTTTCATCTTTATTTTCTCCTGCCATAAGAGGTCACTTGGGCATGCGAGAGCTTTTGTCCTCAAGAGAAACAAGCTCGAGATCCAAATCTTTGTACTCCGACCTCGTTGGGGACATGCATTAATACAACAAGGAGCAGACCACTCTGATACCACTGATCTATATTTTATGAGAAGAATGAAATAAATACAAATTATTAACAGGTGCTTAACACAAAATAACAGAGACAATGTAAAAATTGTTTTCTATTCAATTAGGAAATAAGCTGAAACTGTAAAATGCAGTGGAAACAAGCTTGTTGGAATGGTGGCAGCTTATCTTTGAGAAGAGATGTGATGGTTGCACTCATTCCCAGGAAGATGATTACAATGAGGCTATGAAGGCCTTTTTTACAATAAAAAGGAATGCCCAAAACCCTAGACATCCAAAAACCTAACACTAGGAGATGAAGCGCCAAAAGTCATGTGGGCCCCGTTTGGGTATGTTAGTACATCAATTTCCCGAGGTCGTAACTTTTGCATACGATCTTCATTTTAGGCCTATGATAGCCTGTTGGAAAGTTATCATCGAGGAGATTCATTTTGGGAGAAATATGGAAGTAAATTCCATATTTATCCCCCATTTTCCCATAAAACGTCATTTAGGGCCTCAAAACGGCTCTGGAAGTGAAAAACCGCTTAAAATAGTAAATTGCCAAAATTGCCAGAAAACTATTTTGAGCCAGTTGGAAAAGGTGGGTGGCCACCAAAGGGCATGAACAACCATTCAAAAATGCCTTCCTTTGACTTGAAGGTGGTATTCCATGCATCTGTCTGTTCTATCGGGACCTGGTGGTAGCCAGGCTTCAGATCAATCTTAATGAAGTATTTGCCCCCTGTGAGTTGATCAAGGAGGTCATCGATTCAGGGAATCGGGTACCGATTTCTGACTGTGATTTTATTTAGAGCCCGGTAATCAATGTAGAGTTGCTAGGTTCCATCTTTCTTCTGTACCAGTTTCTGACTGTGATTTTATTTAGAGCCCGGTAATGATGAGTTGGGACGGATGTGCCCCTTATGGAGCAATTCTTGGATCTGTTGCTTGATCTCCTCATTCTCTAACAGAGAGTGGTGATAGATTAGACCATTGGGTAGCGGTGTGTCGAGGGTCAGATTGATGGGGTTCTTGAACTGGTAATGCAGAGGTACCTCGGTAGGTGAGGAGAAGATATATGAGTATTCTTCCACGACCTTATCTACTTGCTTCTGTTGTGTGGAGAGATCGACCGCAGAGACCCTGGATGTGGCTATGATCTTTCACTTATTCTGAGAGCAAATCACGAAGAAGAAAAACTCCCTCGTCTGAGAGATTACCTTCCTACTTTTCTTAGTAGAGATCAAGGAAATAGCACTAGGTGGGATTGCCTCGGGTATCCTATACAATTTCTTGTTCAAAGTAATAATGACACTACGAGGCCTAGACTCATACACAACATGACGTTTCCATAAATAAGTTTGGCCCAAAAGAACATCACAAACTTCGAGAGGAGAAACATCACAAAATACCTCATCTTTGAAGGGCTTGATGTTGTACGACAGTCGACACTGTTGGTTGACGTGGAGATAGATTCCTTGGCGGAGCCATCCAATGGTGTAGGGTTGTGGGTGGGCGTGACCTTGTCAGTAGGGTCAGCTACTTGATGACCTCTGCTGAGATGAGGTTCTTCTGGCTAACGATATCAACGATGAAGTGCAACGGGGTGCCTTTTACCCACATTTGTGAATGGAATAGGCGCTCTCCTTCTTTTGGCTCATCTGGTTCACCAGGTTGGAGCTTGGTGGTAGCAACGGTGGCACTAGGTTCCACGTTAATGATCCATATTCCCCTTTATGGTTCTGGCTCAGAGTCAGAACCCACATCTGAATCAGAGGCTTTCACTTCAGCCACTAGCAAGTTCTTTGAGTGGCAGTTAGTAGTGTTATACCAAGGGCTCTTATGGAAGTCGCACCACTTCCCGGTATCTTTCTTTGTCTTTCTGGTGTCCTTCTTTGCTTGCAGCTTGGATTGGTTGTGCTAATATTGTCCATATTTTCTTTCTCCTTTGTTCTATGGGTTGGGGCCTCCCTTTCCTGGATTTTGTTGTGAAGGTTTCCCAGGCCCAAATTTCCGCATCTTTTGTTTGAGCTTCTGCTCAATTTTGACGGCATATCGGTAGGTCGTGTTGATACTGAGAGGGGGGTGAATCAGTATCAAGTACAATTTAAAAAACTTTTTCAAATTATACTTAAACCATTCAATTATATCCAATGACCAATGAAAAATAGTATAAGAGTAACACCAATACACCACAATACACCATGCACAATATATGAGAAATAATCAATAGTTTGTGTTCAAGGTAAGTAATGACTTCCAAAGGTAGATATAGATTCCAATTGTAAAGGGAGGGATAAAACTCCAAGAGGAAGATACAATCCTCCAATATCAAGAGAGATTTGAACTCTCCATCCTTGCCCCTTCCTTCCACCCAAGAATATATGAGAGATAATAA
>JZKD02S0322731.1:403272-423150 GCA_000966675.3 Picea glauca | reverse complement strand
TTCAATTCACTTTGTCATCTTCAAAAATTCATTTCTCCTCAACCATGAGGATCCACGTGACGTGCCACATACCACTAGAAACAACATGATGTATACTATCCATTCATGGGTGTTGCATATGCATGTCCATTGTCCTTCATGTCCAAATACCTTTATCAATCTTGCGGTCCAAAACCCGTGACTAGGGTTTACATCAATGACAACAACCAATCTTCCAACAAGCCGCGCCCAAGGATGAGATGTCTAGAAATTCCATTTTGTTCTGGATGTATCTATGCATAGAACCGTGATACTTGAACACCAGATGTCGCTCTGAATATTTGATACCCAGCTTGGTGCGCAAGGTATGGAAGATATTTGTGAAATCTGACACTGCTTGGTCTCTTTCTTGCCGTAGTGTGGTCCATTTGGTATACAAGTCGTCCTAAATTCCGACAGGGTGGTATTGTTCCTTAATATCATCCATGAAGGATTCCCAAGTGGATGTGACTTTAAATAATGAGGTTTCCTCTGTTTCCTTTTTCTCACAGAAAGTTTCCCACCAATATTTGACATGGGGAACGACTTGACGAGTGCAAAAGTAATCTTTTCTCTATTCAAAAAGTTATGGAAATAAAAATACCCTTCTAGTAGATTCAACCACTTGTCTACAGCATTTGCATTTATCTGACCTTCAAATATAGGAATATCTAATTTTATTTGTACCTTGAAGGGGGCGGCACCTCCGCTCGAAGAAGATGTGTCACCTGTTGGTAGCCGCCGAAGGATTTGCGTAAAACTATCCATCATCTCGTTCCTTTGTTGTGTGAGGGCTTCCTCAATCAACAGTTTGAAAGGATCTCCTATCCCATCATCTTTATTTTCTCCTTCCATGAGAGGTCACTTGGGCGTGTGAGAGATTTTGTCCTTAAGAGAAACAAGTTCAAGACCCAACTCTTTGTACTTCGATCTCATTGGGGACATGCATTAAGATGAAAAGGAGTAGACCGCTCTGATACCACTGATCCAGATTTTATGAGAAGAATAAAATGACTACAAATTATTAACAGGTGCTTAACACAAAACAACATATATACAGTAAAATTGGTTTTCTATTCAATAAGGAAATAAGCTGAAATTGTAAAATGCAGCAGAAACAAGCTTGCTGGAATGGTGGTGACTTATCTCTTAGAAGAGATGTGACGACTGCGCTCATTCATAAGAAGATGATTACAATGAGGCTCTAAATGCCTTTTTACAATAAATAGGAATTCAAAAAACCATAGACATCCAAAAACCTAACCCTAGGAGATGAAGCGCCAAAAGTCATGTGGGCCTCGTTTGGGTAAGTTAGTACATCAACTTCCCGGGGTCGTAACTTTTGCATACGATATCCATTTTATGAGTATGATAGATTGTTGGAAAGGTATCATCAAGGAGATTCATTCTAGGGGAAATATTGAAGGAAATTTTTTATTTCTCCCCCTTTTCCCAAAAAACATCGTTTAGGGTCTCAAAACGGATCCGGAAGTGAAAAACTGCTAAAAATAGTAAATTACCAAAATTGTTAGAAAACTGTGATGAGCCAATTCGAAAAGGTGGGTGGCCACTGATATCCACCTGGATCAGTGTTCTCAGCTTCAGGGATTGAGGATAAGGACTATGCAATGTTGTTTCAGGATGGACAAGTGTTATTGGATGTTGAGTCGGTAGGACTTCCCAGGTATTCAGAACCTTTTGTGTAGGGGATTTGTGCATGAGAGACATTTTCGATAGGATATGGACTAGATTGGTGTCTAGGGACATTATGGATGATAGATGATAGGGAGTAAGTAGCTCCATAGAATGTGTAGACTCAGAGGGAGTCAAGAGACTCAAAGGGAGTCCAAATTCAGAGGGAGTCATGAGGTTTAGGTGGGAAAGAGGCATCTTCTAGGAATGATAGGCAGGTGCCATGAGTTGAGGAGGCCAGATAGGAGGTTCATAAGAATGAGGCTTCTAGAAGTTGTGTTCCCTCCATGGAGGAATCTATTTGTTTCAATAGGTTTTTCTACAGTGACAAAGGAGGCAACCAGTTAGGTGGATTCGAGAGAAGTTGTGGTAACAGATCTAGTGTGGGAGACAGAGGTACTCCTGATATGGGAGACATAGATACTTCCAGGTGATTATGAAGTGTGGTGAGAATACCTCCCTTGCTAAGAGGGAGTATTGATTTTTGTAGCTCCGGGAATGTATTCTCACGTGCCCTAGGTGTTGGGCATGTGGGAATTGTTGTGTGCACCACATCACACTTTCAGTTTGGTGAAAACCCCATTGGAATGAAGTTGGGGCTTCATGGGTTTGGTGATGGTATTTTTGGGTTTGTGTTGGGGCTTCACACCCACAAGAAAGTCTAATTTGATGTTGACTTATGGAGGGGATTCTATGATGATCCATAAGGATTGTAAATAAATGAGAGAGGTCATTGTGACATTTATATTGTGTAGATTATGTGTGGAGACATGATGGAGCTAACATAAGTGAGTCGGCGCTTGTGCTAGGAGGCTTGGTGATTTCAACAAAGAGAAATTATGCATGGTGGAAAATCTAGCCTAGGAGAGAGGAAGTACAAACATGTGAAGGAAGATGAGTTTTTCGTACATGTACATGGGTTGTAGGTTGGAAGAGTTGTGTGTGTAAGTAGGTTGCAGGTAGGCATGGTCGCCTACATATGTGGGTTGTAGGTTGGTAGAGTTGTGTATGTACACGGGTTGCAGGTAGGCATAGTTGCGTACATACGCATGTTGCAATGGGATTAGTTGTGTATGTCCGTACAAGTTTTCTTTGGTGGGAGAAGGTTCGTACAGACTAATAGGTGATGTCAACAGACCATACAGATGGTCTGCATCAGATTTGTGGGTAGAGGAGAATTCCAGGATTTTGTTGAAGTTTGGTTTTTTGATGTGTATGATTATTGGAGGAAAAGGTTGTCCTCATTTTTGGTGATATTTGTATTGGATTAGAGGACTAGGTTGTCCTCATATTTGGTGAAATTGTATTGGTTGGAAGAGCTAGCTTTTCCCTTAGAATTTCTAAAGTTAAGAAGGTTACATAATTGAAATTTGTATCTCATGTGAATTGATGACTCATCTCTAATATTTTGTGTTTCCAATGCATAGAATTCCAATCAATGATTTTTAGTGTAAAATTGTTCAGTGATAATAGGTATGGTTTTACTATTAGATCACTAGGAAGCAATTTTCAAATCTGAAAATTGGTCATATAGAGTTGCATGTGAAAATTGACATATAAATCCTCAATTGAGATTTTTTTTAAAACTTAATGATGCATTGACCAAACCCTTGATCAAGGGTCCACTCTATGCTCAATCAAGAGTTTTTGAAACTCAATATTCTTACCAAAACATGTGAGTTATCTTCACATTTTGATTGCCAAATTTGGCCAAAGAAACCCTGAAGAATGTTAAAAATGGAAGTCTACTTACTTGTAAGTGTTGACTAGTTCACTAAAAGTTACATATCTAAAAAATGGCTAATGAATATTGCATATATGAAGTTGAAAGTTGTGGTCATAAAGTAGAAAGTTGCAGACATGGAAGATGGCTATCTGAAAAGTGAAAATCTGAAGAAGGAAGCTATAGACTTTTGAAGTAAAATGTCGAGTAGACTGCAAACCAAGCATCTACAGTTTTGATGAATGCTCTCTAGCTCCGATATCATGAAATACTTTGAACAATATGTGCCAAGATCATACATAAAAAAACAAATATAAAGAACCTAAGCCACAAACGATGTAACATCCCCAGCCACCAACAGGCCGGGAAATGCCACTACTCAGACAATTAACTTAGCTATGAAACCATATTGTAGCATCCCCATTATTCAACTGAGCTATGTCACATAAATGTTTCTCTTCAAATACATACATATACACACATACATATATACATATTGAACTGCATGCAATTGAACATATACATACAACACTCTTGCGGGAGCTTTACATATAAAACATAAACAAACCATTACATTCTGTAAATATACGATTTCATACTAAATTAATAGTAAACACAGACATGCAACATATGCAGGGGAATACCCTTAAAGATACAGACAGCTATAATCACACATGTGATAAACCCATAAAATAAGCACGTAAATAACAATGCAACATGCACATTCATCACACAATTAGTACTTATCTTGGTAATAATGTCACCAACTGCGTGTAGGCCGTCCACAAACCTCCCAGCCTTAGATTACACTGTTCATCACTCTAAACAGTGAGTCACCCCCGAGCTGGGACTAAACTCCACTCAGGTAAGGGATTCCTAACTAGGCTAAAGGCTCATAGACAACAGGAAAGACTCCATCTCAGGTGCTCACTCAACTCAAAACCTATAGCCTCTCATTCCCCACATGCCTGTCCCACTGAAGGAAGTGTGCCCCTTCTCTGCTCAATAGTCCTTCGGCTGCCCCACTTCCCTTCTAGGGCTTCAACAACAGGCCGGACCGAAAGTCTCAGAGCACTGTAGTTATAGTTCAATACCTTCAGGAAATCGATCCCCAACAATTCTCCCACTCAGAGAATTGCTCACGGGCCTGACAACCCGCCTCTTCAATATCCCATGGGCTTGACAACCCGCTTCTTCAATCCCGCTCCCAAGCTAACTAGGTACACCAACAAGAAATGGCTAAGCAAAATAGGTTTAGATACAGTGAAAGGAATGTCTGAAGGATAACTGACTGCATGAGTGAAAATGGTCATGGAGTCATGGATGAATGATCGAAGGAATCCTTGGAGAGATGATGGTTCGAATGATGGTAGAATAATGGAAGATCTCCTGAAACGAACTAAGTCTCGACAATATGCATGCATGTCCCTAACTTGACACTTGTCATGTTGGGAGCTACTTTGGTCCACTTGTCCCCAAGTTTAGAACTTAGGATAAAATAATTGTTTATACTTTATGTTTTAAAGAAATATTAATATAATATTCCTTTTTGGCTTAAGTGTTCTAGCTTAGCCCTTTCACTTAACTTTTGGCCCTCCCTTTCCCTAGCTGGTGGAGTCTAGTCCCCCATCTCTTTTATCGTGGTCGGTCTACGTGAAACGATGTCTTTTATATTAATCATGAGACATATACAAAATAGGCACACTAACCTTTAACATCTAGACGCTCTGGCCTAATTCCAAAACATAAGCATCCCAGCTTATAATACTGGCTCACTAGCCTATAACACATACCATATACACAAAGGTTCACTGACCTTAATATTGTGCACACTTTAGTTACTTTGCACAGTATTTGGTGTCCTCAATATTGCGCACACTTTAGTTACTGCGCGCAGTATCCAGGAATGTGCATACTACATCATTTTACTGTGCAGTGCATGCACGCACTATGCCATGAAAGGTGCATTACAAAATGATGTCAAATTAGCACACCAGCTTAAGCACACTTGCATTACATTTACATTTGGGTTCGGCCAAGGGATATTACAATCCCCTCCCCTTATTTATGCACTGTCCTCAGTGCATCATGTACCCATATACAACAAAATTTTCAAAAATTCTCAAAAAGATGTGGGTATTCTACCCGCATTGCATCCTCATGCTCCCAAGTAGTGTCCTCAGGATTGTACCAAGTCCATTGGACCTTTACAAGCCCTATGGCTAGATTCCGGAGCTGCTTGATTTTTCAGTCTAGAATGCGCACCAGATGCACTTGAAAAGTGCCTTCTTGCTCCACCTGAATCACATTCCAATCAATAACATGATTAGCATCAAGTAGATATTTCTTTAGCAATGATACATGGAATACATTATGATATTAGACATAGATGCAGGCAATGCAATCATATAAGCAGTTGGACCAATCCTCTCTATGATTTCAAATGGCCCACAAAATCTGGCTGCTAACTTGGCGTAGCTTCCCAACTTCAGGGAACTTCTGTTAGCTTTCACTTTTAGGAAAACATGATCACCCACTTTGAACTCTCTATGAGTTATGTTCTTATCGGCATAACTTTTCTACCTGTCTTGGGCAGCTTTCAAATTCTACTTAATTTTTTAACATTTGGTCTTCCATCTCCTTGAGCAACTCTGGCCCAACTACTGTCCTATCAGCTGGATTATCCCATCTCACTGGAGTATTGCACTTTCTATCGTAAAGTGATTCAAATGGGATCATCTTCAATGATGTCTGATACCCATTGTTGTAAGTGAATTCTACCAAGTGTAGGTAGTATTCCCATTTCGATGGTTTATCCATCACATACATTCTCAGTATGTCTTCTATCACTATGTTCACCCTCTCTGTTTGTCCATTAGACTCAGAATGATAAGTTGTACTAAAGTTCAAATTTGTTCTGAATCCTTTAAACAATCCTTTCCAGAAATTTGAGGTGAATTTCGGATCTCTGTCGGACACAATTGTTTTAGGAATTCCATGCAATCGTGCCACTTCCTTCATGAAAATATCAGCAACATCTGCTGCCTTGTGAGTAGTTTTCAGTGGAATAAAATGGGCAGCTTTTGTAAGCTTTTCCACCACCACCATGATCGAATCATGTAGCTTGCCTATTCTGGGCAATCCCATAATAAAATCCATTGTCACCACTTCCCACTTCCATTCAGGAATGAGCAAAGGTTGCAGCAACCCTGTTGGGTGCCTATGCTTAGCTTTAACTTTCTGGCATTCCATACATCTAGTGATGTATTCAATGATTTCTCTCTTCATACCTAGCCAAAAGTATTAACTCTTGATCGCTGCCACGGTTTTATGATAGCTAGGGTGCCCTGTATAAGGAACATTATGCATCTCATGAAAAACCATACGTTTCAAGTCCTGGACATTTGGTACAAAATTATGTTCTTGTGCAACAGTATTCCATCTATCCCCAACTTATAAATATCCATCTTCTGTGGCATCTTACCTTGTTGTAATTTTGCTACCAATTCTTTGTACTACAGATCTGCATTTGCAGCCTCCAAGATTTTGCTTTTAATATCATTATGATACATGCTAATGGTTGTAGCATGTCGTTCATGCACCCTCCTGCTGAGTGTATCAACCACTTTATTCTCTTTCCCCTTGATATGATTTATATCAAAGTCATATTCGCTTAGAAATTATAACCATCTGTTTTGCCTAGCATTTAGATTTGGTTGATCAAATAAATATTTCAGACCATTGTGGTCTGTACTTAGCTCAAACCTTTTCCCCATGAGGTAGTGTCTCCATTTCCTCAAGACATGCACTATGGCTACCAACTCCAAATCATGAGTGGCATAGTTTCTTTCATGCTCCTTCAACTTCCTTGATTCATAACATATCACAAATCCATTTTGACTGAGGACTCCACCAAGTCCTTCATTACTTGCATCTATGTATACAATGAAGTCTTCATTTGGGTCCGCAATCCTTAGTATTGGAGCACTTGTCAATAATTGTTTCAAATGTTGGAAACTCTTTTCACAATCCAGTGTCCAGTGAAACTTCACATCCTTTCTTTTCAAGGAAGTGATTGGGTGTGCAATCTTTGAGAATCCTTTAATGAATCTCGTGTAGTAGCCTGCAAGGCCCATGAATGATTTGACCTCTATCACATTCTTTGGCATTGACCATTCTCTAATGGCTTCTATCTTCTCAGGATCTACTACTATCCCATCCTTTGAAATGATATGCACCAAATAATGAATTAGTTTCTGATAAAATGAGCACTTGCTCAATTTGGCATACAAATGATGCTTCCTTAATACTTGCAACACCATCCTCAAATTATGTTCATGCTCTTCCCCTGACTTAGAATATATAAGAATGTCATCCAAAAAGACAATGACAAACTTGTCTAAATATTCTCAAAAAACACCATTCATTAAGCACATGAAAACAGCTGGTGCATTTGACAACCCAAATGGCACCACTGTGAACTCATAATGACCAGACCTTGTCCTGAAGGCAGTCTTGTTGATATCTTCCTCTTTAATCCTTACCTGATGGTATCCTTATTTGAGATCTATATTTGAAAAGATCTTTGCATTCTTCAATTGATCAAAGAGATCATCAATCCTTGGCAGAGGATACTTGTTCTTAACAGTCACTTTATTCAACTATCTGAAGTCAATGCACAATCTTAATGTTCCATCTTTCTTTTTCACGAATAAGATTGGGGCACCCCAAGGTGACACACTTGGGTGTATATACCCTTTCTTCAGAAGTTCTTCAAGCTGCATTTGCAACTCCCTCAAATCTAGTGTACTCATTATGTAAGGAGTCTTTAACACTGGAGCTGCTCTAAGCATTAGATTTATAGAGAAATCTATGTCTCTCTTTGGAGGTAATCCTGGTACCTCCTTGAATACATCTTCAAATTCTTTTAGGACTGCATAATCTTCCAAATTTGGCACCTTATCTTTAGGTATCTCTTCCATATGGGGTGCAAATATTTGACACCCTTTTTTGTAACATTTATTCAACTGCAATGCTGAAATTTCTCTAATGGTTACTTCCCTTGGAATTCCCTGCACTTTCCTTTGATTCCCTTCCTCATCCAAGCAATTAAATTCTTTGTTATGACAGTCCAAGAGAGCATGATGTTGGTCCAACCCATCCATCCCAATTAGATAGTCATAGGAACATAAAGGAAAGATGTTCAAATCTGTCTTGGTACTCATTCCATTTATGTCCATAAGACATGAATTAACCATCTCATTAACTCTTCTTTTGGCTCCTGTAGCCAGTTGCACCAACCAAGATTTTCCATGCTTGCTTCTTGGCAATTGCAAACTTTCCACCATCTTAGGATCTATATAACTATGACTAGCTCCTAAATCAATTAAAATAGTAATGGCTTGGTTGTTGATCATTCCTTCCACTTCAATCATGTGGGACTGGTACTCTGCTTGCTTGTTGTCCAGGCTTGCATAGATCCTTGGCACATTTCTACCCATGTCCTCCACTGTTTTAGCTTGCTGTATATTGTGAACAGTTCTCCCTTTTTCACCTCTGTGAGGACAATCTCTGAACCTATGATCTCCTTTACAACCCCAACATTGAATAGGTGGTTGCTTTGGCCTTTGACTCCCCATGTCAATTGTTCTGGGTTCTCTAGGAGTTTGATGTCCCTGTGGATTATTTCTGAAGAATGGTGGCTTAGATCCTTCCTCTGATCCACCTTGAATTTCTTTTTGTCTTCCCAAGCCTTTTGGAAAGTTGGCCTTAATTTCCGTTGATCATATAGGCATTTAGCATGCCTTATGGTCTCTTCCAATGTCTTGGGATCATCATACTATATTTTGTCACTGATGAACGATGGAAATCCACTCAAATACCTTTGAATTTTGACTGTATCATCCTTGATGAAAGAGACATACTTCAGCAGTTCTAGAAACCTTCTCTCATATTCATCTATGAACATACTTCCAATCTTGAGTTCAAAGAAATCTTTCATTTTCTTGTCATAATATCTCTTAGTCAAGTATTTCTTCTCAAAATACTTCTTGAATTCCCTCCAAGTAACACTTTTCTCTTTAATGTGTTGCACCTGCACAAGMTGATCCCACCACATGGATGCCTTTCCCTTGAGTTGATAGATGGAAATTCTACCCTCTGCATGAGAAGAATAATTATGCAATTGAAAATACTTTCTCATGCCCAACAACCATGTTTCCGCATCTTCATCCTTTTTGTGCTCACCATCAAATGTAGGAGGTTTTATTTTGTTCATTTCTCCTCGTAGCTCATCCACCCCGGACCTCTTATACCTTCTGATAGGGGATGGACTTGAGCTGTTTCCTGCTCTCTTATTGGAATGCCTTGGGAAGTGATGGTGATGTTTGCCAACACTTCTCTTGATTTTCTTTTCTCATTCGAAAGCTTGTGACTTCCATATTTGCTTGAGCCACTCTCCTTATCCAATTTCTTTTATATTTTTTTCAATCCCTCCAATAACTTCATGTTGAAGTCATCCTGTTGCTCCTTGGCTTTCATTAGCCTTTCATTATCAAATTTATGGCTTTGGACATCCCTTTGTAAATTTTTAATGGTCTCTTCCATATTCATGTTTTCATTCCTTTCATCTCCATGTCCATTGGAGTTTGTTCCTTCAATGCCCAAATGGACATCCATTCCTCTGCTCTTATCCTGCTGACTATAATTCTCCTATGCCTCTTCCATTCCTATGGACTCTGTATTGATCTGATCTGATCTAGTTGTTGTTAATTCTATAAAATGTGTAGCCATCAAAACTTATCAGGCTAACTAAATTCAACAGTTCGTGAAAAATATGAACCATTTTGGTTCAATATATACATTAGAATTATTTCCTATGATTTCCTGGTGTTATCACCATGACAATTTTTAGATAAGACCCAAGTCTTGAGAATTTAGCAAGAACTACATCATCGCACAGAGATACATCGGGGCAAAAGGCGGTTTTCCGAAACCACTTTTGCCAAATTTCTGATGTCACATGTTTCCATATGTCAAAACACCACTTATGGGACGGGAAACGGCTAGTCAGATCACCCTGTTTCACTTGTTCGATACTTCATAGTTGTATGAAGTCAGGTGAACATCGCCATGTAACAAACTCAAAAGTTAATCATTTGAAATGGATTAGCCGAGCATGGCAACCCAATGTACTTGTGCGCGCGCAAGTCTGTCTGTGCTTCATGATTGAGACTCCATATCTACCAATTCTTGAGTATGAAGGCATCATCTTATCCATAAGTGGAGTAATCTCCAAATTTGCTCAACTTTCTGATCTCTATAGAAGCATTTCAGTGTCCACAAAACTGAGGTACATGGACAAAGTTATATCCAATGAGACTGGTTATTCTGGCAACATGGAAGATTTTCCTACGAGTAAGAAGGAAAAGGTAATTGTGCAGATCTTAGCGACTAAATTCCACATAGATTCTTCCGTAGACTCAAAATTGGAAGTTAGGATAAATCCAATTATGAGAGATCTAGTCATTAACAGATGAGCTGTAAGAAGAAACAGAGCAAGCGATAGAAGAAATAAACCATCATTGCAATGGCTGAAAGTGTTGGAGAGAATCAACCGGTCTGGTTAGATACTTTAAAGGAGGAGCTCGCTAAGCTGAAATGAGCCCTCGATTAAAATTAAGTATATTTCAACAATTTTTGGACGGATGGTAGCAGAGGTAAGGGACTCCAGAGATGATAGACCTATTCTTATACGGTCCCTTTAAAATAGGACAACTGCTATTTTGAATCATTCCCTTTTTGTAATTTTGGGATTAAAATGAATATATAAGTGCAGAAGCAGATTTTGTACTGTTTATGACAAGATTCTAACTGATGGTGGTATGAATCTTGTTTCCTTTCATATTATGCGTTTCTTGTAATCTTATATTTCACTTCATATTCATATCACTTTCTCATACCATATTTCACTTTCATCTGTCTGAATCAGAGAAGTATAAAACTCAGAATTTGTCTCTGAGACGCTCTCAACTAACTCTGAATTCATTTTAAATAATGCTCCGATGCAGTTGTGTGTTTCTTTTTCTTCGAATACCATGCAAATTTTCTATTAGACTCAGACTCGTCGTCTTAATTAGCCTTCCAAACGACTTCGCACGCACAAAAATTCAATCTGTACACCCATATTTATCATGCACATTAACACCATAAGGTAAATCATGCTTCCACGCACCTATATCCACTATACAATTCCTCTTCGTCATGCCAATAACTTGGTGCACTACTTCTGCGTTGCGTGCCAATATCCACTATGCACAGTTTTTGTATCGCCCCTCATATTCCATATGCATTATGCTCTATGCATTGCACCATGACAAGGTTCAATATGTCCTCATCGCGCACAATAATCTGCGCATACCATGGAATACTCTGTTTCCACCGTGCATAATAACCTGCGCGCACCATGGACTACACTGTCGCGAGACAACTTATACTTATACTATGTGCGCACTAACCAAACTCCTTTGTGCTATGCAATACTGCACACACCATGTGCACCCTTACTATGTGTGTGCACACCATGCAATGTTAAATTTAGCGTGTGCATCCACACACAATATTCTTCCGCGCATCGCCACAATTTACCGCGCGCACCTACACGCCAATATTTTCCGTGCGATGCCAAAATTTTCCTTGGACGCTCTGTGACTTGAAAATTTTGCCACTTTGAAATTAATCCTCTATGAATATTCACTTCAACTGAACCCTTCCGGCCCATCCAGGCTCAGTGTTGGAATTGAAGCTCTGATACCATATTGTAACATCCCCAGCCACCAACAGGCCGAGAAATGCCACTACTCAGACACTTAACTTAGCTCTGAAACCATATTGTAATGTCCCCAATATTCAACTGAGCTATGTCACATAATTGTTTCTCTTCAAATACATACATATACACACAGGCATATATACATATTGAATTGCATGCAATGAAACATATACATACAACACCCTTGTGGAAGATTTACATATAAAATGTAAACAAACCATTACATTCTATAAATGTATGATTTCATACTAAATTAACAGTAAACATAGACATGCAACATATACAGGGGAATACCCTTAAACATACAGACAGTTATAATCACACATGTGATAAACCCATAAAATAAGCACGTAAATAACAATGCAGCATGTACATTCATCACACAATTAGTACTTATCTTGGTAAGAATGTCACCAACTGCATGTAGACCGTCCATGAACCTCCCAGCCTTAGACTACACTGTTCATCACCCTCAACAGTGAGTCACCCTCGAGCTGGGGATAAACTCCACCCGGGTAAGGGATTCCTAACCAGGCTAAAGGCTCATAGACAACAGAAAAGACTCCATCTCAGGTGCTCACTCAACTCACAGCCTATAACCTCTCATTCCCCACATGCCTGTCCCACCCAAGGAAGTGTGCCCCTTCTCTGCTCAACAGTCCTTTGGCTGCCCCACTTCCCTTCCAGGGCTTCAACAACAGGCCAGACCGGAAGTCTCAGAGCATTGTAGCTATAGTTCAACACCTTCAGGAAATCGATCCTCAACAATTCTCCCACTCAGAGAATTGCTCACGGGCCTGACAACCTACCTCTTCAATATCCCACAGGCCTGACAACCTGCTTCTTCAATCCCACTCCTAAGCTAACCAGGTACATCAACAGAAAATGACTAAGGAAAATAGGTTCAGATATAGTGAAAGGAATGTCTGAAGGATAACTAACTGCGTGAGTGAAAATGGTCATGGAGTCATGGTTGAATGATCGAAGGAATCCTCAGAGAGATGATGGTTCGGATGATGGTAGAATAATGGAAGATCTCCTGAAATGAACTAAGTCCCGACAATATGTATGCATGTCCCTAACTTGACACTTGTCATGTTGGGAGCTACTTTGGTCCACTTGTCCCCAACTTTAGAACTTAGTATAAAATAATTATCCATATTTTATGTTTTAAAGAAATATTAATATAATATTCCTTTTTGGCTTAAGCGCTCTAGCTTAGCCCTTTCACTTAACTTTTGGCCCTCCCTTTCCCTAACTGGTGGAGTCTAGTCCCCCATCTCTTTTATCGTGTTCGGTCTGCGTGCAACGATGTATTTTATATTAATCATGAGACATATACAAAATAGGCGCATTGGCCTTTAACATCTAGGCACTCTGGCCTAATTCCAAAACGTAAGCATCCCAGCTTATAATACTGGCTCACCAGCCTATAACACATACCATATACACAAAGGTTCACTGACCTTAATATTGTGCGCACTTTAGTTATTGTGCACGGTATTCGTTGTCCTCAATATTGCAGGCATATATACATATACATATTGAATTGCATGCAATTAAACATATATACATATATACATATACATATACATATATACATATACATATACATATACATACATATACATATACATATACATACATGTATGTATATGTATGTACATACATATACATATACATATACATATACATACATACACAGGCATATATACATATACATATACATATATACATATACATACATATACAGGCATATATACATATTGAACTGCATGCAATTAAACATATACATACAAGACTCTTGCGGAAGCTTTACATATAAAACGTAAACAAACCATTACATTCTGTAAATATACTATTTCATCCTAAATTAACAGTAAACATAGACATGCAACATATACAGGGGAATACCCTTAAACATTCAGACAGTTATAATCACACATGTGATAAACCCATAAAATAAGCACGTAAATAACAATGCAACATGTACATTCATCACACAATTAGTACTTATCTTGGTAAGAATGTCACCAACTGCGTGTAGACCGTTCACGAACCTCCCAGCCTTAGACTACACTGTTCATCACTCTCAACAATGAGTCACCCACGAGCTGGGACTAAACTCCACCTGAGTAAGGGATTCTTAACTAGGCTAAAGGCTCATAGACAACAGGAAAGACTCCATCTCAGGTGCTCACTCAACTCACAACCTACAACCTCTCATTCTCCACATGCTTGTCCCACACAAGACAATGTGCCCCTTCTCTGCTCAACAATCCTTCAGCGGCCCCACTTCCCTTCCAGGGCTTCAACAACAAGCCGAACTGAAAGTCTCAGAGCACTATAGCTGTAGTTCAACACCTTCAAGAAATTGATCCCCAACAATTCTCCCACTCAGAGAATTGCTCACGGGCTTGACAAGCCGCCTCTTCAATATCCCACGGGCCTGACAACCCACTTCTTCAATCCCTCTCCTAAGCTAACCAGGTACACCAATAGGAAATGGCTAAGGAAAATAGGTTCAGATACAGTGAAAGGAATGTCTAAAGGATAACTGACTGCGTGAGTGAAAATGGTCATGGAGTCATGGATGAATGATCGAAGGAATCCTCATAGAGATGATGGTTCGGATGATGGTAGAATAATGGAAGATCTCCCGAAACGAACTAAGTCCCGACAATATGTATGCATGTCCCTAACTTGACACTTGTCATGTTGGGAGTTACTTTGGTCCACTTGTCCCCAACTTTAGAACTTAGGATAAAATAATTATCCATACTTTATGTTTTAAAGAAATATTAATATAATATTCCTTTTTGGCTTAAGTGCTCTAGCTTAGCCCTTTCACTTAACTTTTGGCCCTCCCTTTCCCTAACTGGTGGAGTCTAGTCCACCATCTGTTTTATCGTGGTTGATCTACGTGCAACAATGTATTTTATATTAATCATGATACATATACAAAATAGGTGCACTGGCCTTTAACATCTAGGCACTCTGGCCTAATTCCAAAACATAAGCATCCCAGCTTATAATACTAGCTCACCAGCCTATAACGCATACCATATACACAAAGGTTCACTGACCTTAATATTGCGTGCACTTTAGTTACTGCGCGCGATATTCACTGTCCTCAATATTGCACGCACTTTAGTTACTGCGTGCGGTATCGAGGAATGTGCATACTGCATCATTTTACTGTGCAGTGCATGCACGCACTATGCCATGAAAGATGCATTACAAAATGATGTCAAATCAACTCACCAGCTTAAGCACACTTGCATTTCATTTACATTTGGGTTCGGCCAAGGGATATTACAAAGGAGATGACACCAACGTTTATAGTGGTAAAACCTTTATGACATGTAAATGAAATATCCACTTTGAAAATATATCTCAATTAGCTCAAGACAATATACACCCTCATATAATGAAATCACTACACTAATTTATATAATGAAGGATGCAACATACAATTTTCTAAAATGTCTTGCAAAATAATAATAATATATTCATTAAATGTTGGCCCTTAAATTATTTTAATCTTGACACTCTTTAAGTGGGTTCATTTTCTCTTTTCAATATGTATTGAATGTTGCACCCATTTGGATTATCACAATTTGATACTTTTCTAACACATGTAACCTATAAAGATAATAATGTTTAAAAAAAAAACTTGGTTAAAAAATGAAACTATATCAACATGAGATTAATTGAATAATCTCCTAGAAAGAGCACCAAAACTTAGAAGATAAAATTTCTTTATTAAAATTGAATTCATTTGTTTAGCTCAAAATATCTTGAAATCATAAAGAAGACCATATATGACCATGAATTGTATGTATGTGTTTTAGGTGAAGTTGAGAATGAGAATCATGTGAGGTTTTATTCAACTGTACTATGTAAGAATCTAAGAACTAAAAAAACTCATCGAAGTCATGAGAATTGAGAAGATTAGAGTCTCTTAAGCTTGTCTTCTAAGCAATCAGATTTACATTGAAGATGTTTTAAAAGTTTTGAATAGTAATTAGATAACCTTCAATATGATCTAAAACTTTAACCTTGAAAAAGTCCCAAGGTAAATTTAAAAATAAATTGCATTTAAATTGTAAAAATGTTTATCTCAAATACATGGGATTTTTCTTTTTCTCATAAAATATCTTTTTGAAAATAAAAAATTCAATTTCAATAAAAATAAGAAGCTTGCTATCTTTCTTCTAAATCAAACATGGATTATAAGATTTTTTTTTTCCAATAAAATGGTTGAGAAATTAAAAATAAATTTTCATAAACAATTAACTTAATATCAATGATAAAATAATATCTCCACCACTTCAATAAAATATAATTCATCAAATATAAAATTGTAATTCTCTTACAATATATATTAAATATTGTACACAACTGGTTTAAAGTACAACAATAACCATAACGATGGTAAATAATAGAAAATACAAAAAAATCTTAGAAAGAACTAAGAAATAGAAAAAGCCTATGTAAAAAGATTGTATAAAAATCTATGAAACTCTCTTCTAGTCTAACACTTCTTCGTCCATTGGTGCCTCATAAACCCTGTGTAAAAAAAAAACTGTATGTACTTAACCGTCATAAAGTTATCAACAAAAAAAAAATTAAGTATAATAAAAATTACAATTACCTTTCTTTCCATTCTTTGAATAATTTTTCAAGGTGTATTTTCATGCCATTGTCTTCCCAAATTATTTGTTGCCACCATTCTTTCTCGGCAGCTACCATACTCAAACTGACTAATTTGTCCATTCCCACGGGAAGTCTTTTCAAATTTGGACAATGGTCTATCTTCAAGATACTCAATTTGGGTAGCGAACTTTCATTCCACACACCATTATTTAATGGCCCCGCAAGGCTTTCTAAATTGTCTAACCGTTTTAGAACCAATTTCTTTAACCTTAAAAATCCGCTTAACCCTATTCTCAACTCTTTCAAACCATCGCAATATCCCAAGATTAGACCCTTCAGCCTTGGCAACCGTTCCAATGGAGAGAGCTCCCGTAGATGGTCACACCCACGCAAGTATATGTTTTCAAGATGTTGGAACTTGTAAGTGTAATCCGGCAGACTTGACCCCATGTAGCCCCCCATTTGAAAACTCTGAAGCTTCTTCATGTTCTTCATGTCGTGAGGAAGATCGAACGTATCCAACCATAACCATAAGTGTCTCATGTCCAACCATGTTCCCATTATGTCGAACCATGATCCTGATATTTTCAGCATCGTCAGATTTCTCAAACTCTTCAACCTCCTAATGCTGGCTTCAGATTCTCCTTCGAATATGCTAGATTCGAGAGTGAGTGTGCTTAATGAAGTAAGTTGGGAGATTTCATGTGGAATCACCTTTAAACGGTTACAGCCGTATAAACTAAGATACTTGAGATTTTTAAGCTCTCCAATCTTAGACGGCAATGATTTTAGGCTTTCACAATTAGAAAGATTCAAAAATTGAAGGGAAGAAAGATGGCATATCTCTTCGGGCAAACCTTCGATCTTCTTGAGTCTTTGTAAAGTGAGAAACTCGAGCTGTTTCAGTTGCCCCACTGACGATGGGATTGAATTTATTCTGTTGCCCCATTCAAGATAGAGAACCTTGAGAGACGTGAGACTGACTAGAAATGTTGATGGAACCTCTTCAATTGAATCAGGTAACATGAGACTCACCAGTTTTGGGCATGGCAATTCGGCGGGGAGATTTTTAATATGAGTTTTGAGCAGTGATATCCTTTTGCAATCATTGTGAATCGTTGGAAAATTGTGAAGCCTTTGAGCTGCCTTGAATAAACCATTCTCCTCCTTCTCGCCAATATATATTGCCATCTCACGAATATCATGCTCAACTCTTATAAATTGTTCACCTGGAAGCTCCCAAAAACCCTGTGTCTCCTCCTCAGGAGTGGCAATGTGGAAGAAACAACGATCCACAAGAAGGTTTACGTAGCTGCGCCCAATGGCCATGTCCATTAAATGGCTCTCCTCTTTGCTCCGGACGAGCCCCTCCGCAATCCACATTTGGACTAATTCCCGCAGATAAATTCTTTCACCTTCGGGATACATGGCACAATATAGGAAGCAATTCTTGACGTCTGAATTGGGCAAAGCATCATAAGTCCATCTTAATAGGTGATAGAGTTGGGGATGCAGAGTATCTGGAAAAGAAGAAGGATCTGCATTTTTCATCATGGAAGATAAACAAGTCTCCCATTCATCTACTCTGCTTTTGCTCCTCATTGCTGCGGCGATTAAGGTTATGGCCGAAGGAAAAGCTTTACACTCATCCGCAATATTCCTACCATACTCCTCTATATCCATAGGAACACGCTTGTCTTTGAAAGCTATTCCTCTGAACAACATCCACGCTTCATCTGTAGAGAGGGGTTGTCCTCTTCTGAACAGCATGGACTCTTCTGCGCTCATCAATTGGGTCGGATCTCTGTTGATAATCATTTGGGCAGTAACAAACATTGAAAACTCTTCTTGAAGGCCTTGAAAGAGGTAATTAAAAAGTACCTGCCATTCTTTGACTTGTTTGGAGGGTTGTGATGGATCGTAACGACGGCGTATGCTATTCGCCTCTGTGAGGGAATTATGCAGCTGTTGCAACCAAATCTTGAGGGCCTCCGGGGCCGCTTTCTGTTGATCTTGGAAGACGGCGCTCATATCGAGCAGAAGATAGTACAGAGGCCTCAATTCAGTTTGCAGAATGTGAAGGTTTTCCTCCTCCTGAATAACATCCTCCATCAGAGGGATGACCGGAGCGATGACAGGAGCGATGACAACCTCGCGATCACGAACAAATACTAAAAAGTCTCTTTCAAGGGCTTGAAAGAGGTAATTAAAGAGTACCTTCCATTTTTTAATTTGTTTCGACATTCTCCCCGGGTTGCACCTGAGACAGTCGAGACACCGTTGTGGTGGATCGGAGGGATGGAGTATGCTTTTCGCCTCTGTAAGGCAATTATGCAACAGTTGCAGCCATACCTTGAGCGTCTCACAGGCCGCTTCAGGCAGTTGATCCAGGACGTTGGTAATATATTGCAGAAGATATTCCATAGGAATCAAATTAGTTTGCAGAATGTCACGGTTTTGCTCCTCCTGAATAACATCCTTCATCAGTTGTATGACAGGATCAATGCTGAAAACGCTGCTTCCGGTGATCATAGCCATGGCTTTCTTAACGTTTCTGTGAGGGAGCAGAACTCACAGAAGAGCAGAAGAGAGAGAAATCCAGGGACTGAGGGAGGGAGATGATTGGTGCAATCAGTTAAAGAGCATTCAGCATTTACATTGTCCACTTTAAAGTGAAATTGTATGCGAATTCACATTGCCGTGCAGGAGGGGCATTGTCCACTTTAAAGTGAAGAGAATCAGCATAATAATAATGGATTGGAAATGTAATAATACATTGCCGTGCAGGAGGGGCATCGGGCGAATTTTAACTTTAAAGTGAAAGTGTCTGCGAATTCTAATGCTATGCTAATTCTAACTCTAAAGTGAAAGTGATTGTGATTTTTTTTAAAAGAAAAATGCTATGCTAATTCTAGCTCGAAAAAGTTAAAGTTGAGATTTTTTTTTTTTTTTTTAA
>JZKD02S0322731.1:340154-352138 GCA_000966675.3 Picea glauca | reverse complement strand
TTTGTCATCTTCAAAAATTCATTTCTCCTCAACCATGAGGATCCACATGACGTGCCACATACCACTGGAAACAACATGATGTATACTATCCATTCATGGGTGTTGTATATGCATGCCCATCATCCTTCATGTCCAAATACCTTTATCAATCTTGCAGTCCAAAACCCATGACTAGGGTTTACTTCAATGACAACAACCAATCTTCCAACAGGCCGTGCTTAAGGATGAGATGTCTAGAAATTCCATTTTGGTTTGGATGTATCTATGCAGAGCATCCTGATACTTGAACACCAAATTTCAGTCTGAATCTTTGATACCCATCTTGGTGTGCAAGGTATGGAAGATATTTGTGAAATCTGGCACTGCTTGGTCTCTTTCTTGCCGTAGTGTGGTCCATTTGGTATACAAGTCGTCCTAAATTCTGACAGGGTAGTATTGTTCCTTAATATAATCCATGAAGGATTCCCAGGTGGCCGTGACTGTAAATAATGAGGGTTCCTCTGTTTCCTTTTTCTCACAGAAAGTTTCCCACCAATATTTGACATGGGGAATGGCTTTGAGGAGCACAAAAGTAATATTTTCTCTATTCAAAAAGTTATGGAAAGAAAAATACCCTTCTAGTAGATTCAACCACTTGTCTACAACATCTGTGTTTATCTGACCTTCAAATATAGGAACATCGAAGTTCATTTGTAGCTTGAAGGGGGCGGCGCCTCCGCTTGAAGAAGATGTGTCGCCTATTGGTAGCCGCCGAAGGATTTGCGTAAAACTATCCATCATCTTATTCCTTTGTTGCGTGAGGGCTTCCTCAATCAACAGTTTGAAAGGATCTCCTATCCCATCATATTTATTTTCTCCTTCCATGAGAGGTTGCTTGGGCGTGCGAGAGCTTTTGTCCTTAAGAGAAACAAGTTCGAGACCCAACTCTTTGTACTCCCACCTCGTTGGGGACATGCATTAAGATGAGAAGGAGTAGACCGCTCTGATATCACTGATCCAGATTTTATGAGAAGAAAAAAATGACTACAAATTATTAACAGGTTCTTAACAAAAAATAACATAGATACAATAAAATTGGTTTTCTATTCAATAAGGAAATAAGTTGAAACTGTAAAATGCAACGGAAACAAGCTTGCTGGAATGGTGGTGGCTTATCTCTTAGAAGAGATGTGACGACTGCACTCATTCGTAAGAAGATGATTACAATGAGGCTCTGAAGGCCTTTTTTTACAATAAACAGGAATGCCAAAAACCATAGACATCCAAAAACCTAACCCTAGGAGATGAAGCACCAAAAGTCATGTGGGCCTCGTTTGGGTAAGTTAGTACATCAACTTCCCAGGGTCGTAACTTTTGCATACGATCTCCGTTTTAGGAGTATGATAGCTTGTTGGAAAGGTATCGTCAAGGAGATTCATTTTGGGGGAAATAATGAAGGAAATTTTTTATTTCTCCCCCTTTTCCCAAAAAACATCGTTTAGGGTCTCAAAACGGCTTCGTAAGTGAAAAACTGCTAAAAATAGTAAATTACCAAAATTGTCAGAAAACTGTGATGAGCTAGTTGGAAAAGGTGGGTGGCCACCGATATCCACCTAGATTATTGTTCTCAGCTTCAGGGATTGAGGAGTAGGACTATGCAATGTTGTTTCAAGATGGACAAGTGTTATTGGATGTTGAGTCGGTAGGACTTCCCAGCTATTCAGAACCTTTTGTGTAGGGGATTTGTGCATGAGAGACGTTGTCGATAGGATATGGACTAGATTGGTGTCCAAGGACATTATGGATGATAGATGATAGGGAGTAGGTAGCTCCAGAGAATGTGTAGACCCTGAGGGAGTCAGGAGACTCAAAGGGAGTCCAAATTCAGAGGGAGTCATGAGGTTTAGGTGGGAAAGAGTCATCTTCTAGGAATGATAGGTAAGTGCCATGAGTTAAGGAGGCCAGAAAAGAGGTTCATAAGCATGAGGCTTATAGAAGTTGTGTTCCCTCCATGGAGGAATCTATTTGTTTCAATAGGTTTTTCTACAGTGACAGAGGAGGCAACCAGTCAGGTGGATTTGAGAGCAGTTGTGGTAGCGGATCTAGTGTGGGAGACAGAGGTACTCCCGGGATGGGAGACATAGATACTTCCATGTGATTGTGAAGTGTGGTGAGAATACCTCCCTTGCTAAGAGGGAGTATTGATTTTTGTAGCTCTGGGAATGTATTCTCACGTGCCCTAGGTGTTGTGCATGTGGGAATCGTTGTGTGCACTACATCACACTTTCAGTTTGGTAAAAACCCCATTGGAATGAAGTTGGGGCTTCATGGGTTTGGTGATGGTATTTTTGTGTTTGTGTTGGGGCTTCACACCCACAAGAAAGTCTAATTTGATGTTGACTTATGGAGGGGCTTCTATGATGATCCATAAGGATTGTAAATAAATGAGAGAGGTCATTGTGACATTTATATTGTGTAGATTATGTGTGGAGACATGATGGAGCTAACATAAGTGAGTCTGCACTCGTGCTAGGAGGCTTGGTGATTTCAAGAAAGAGAAATTCTGCATGGTGGAAAATCTAGCCTAGGAGAGAGGAAGTACACACATGCGAAGGAAGATGAGTTTTTCATACATGTACATGGGTTGTAGGTTGGCAAAGTCACGTGTGTATGCAGGTTGTAGGTAGGCATGGTCGCCTACATATGTGGGTTGCAGGTTGGTAGAGTTGTGTATGTACACGGGTTGCAGGTAGGCATAGTTGCGTACATACGCATGTTGCAATGGGATTATTTGTGTATGTTCGTACAAGTTTTCTTTGGCAGGAGAAGGTTCATACAGACTAACAGGTGACGCCAGCAGACCATACAGATGGTCTGCATCAGATTTGTGGGTAGAGGAGATTTCCAGGATTTTGTTGAAGTTTGGTTTTCTGATGTGTATGGTTATTGGAGGAAAAGGTTGTCCTCAGTTTTGGTGATATTTGTATTGGATGAGAGGACTAGGTTGTCCTCATATTTGGTGACATTGCATTGGTTGGGAGAGCTAGTTTTTCCCTCAGAATTTCTAAAGTTAAGAAGGTTACATAATTGAAATTTGTATCTCATGTGAATTGATGACTCATCTCTGATCTTTTGTGTTTCCAATGAATAGAATTTCAATCAATGATTTTTAGTGTAAAATTGTTCAGTGATAATAGGTATGGTTTTACTATTAGATCACTAGGAAGCAATTTTCAAATCTGAAAATTAGTCATATAGAGTTGCATGTGAAAATTGACATATAAATCCTCAATTGAGATTTTTTAAAAAATTTAATGATGCATTGACCAAACCCTTGATCAAGGGTCCACTCTATGCTCAATGAATTGTTTGTGTAACTCAATATTCTTACCAAAACATGTGAGTTATCTTCACATTTTGACTGCCAAATTTGGCCAAAGAAACCCTGAAGAATGTTAAAAATGGAAGTCTACTTACTTGTAAATGTTGAATAGTTCACTAAAAGTTACATATCTAAAAAATGGCTAATGAATATTGCATATATGAAGTTGAAAGTTGTGGTCATAAAGTAGAAAGTTGCAAACATGGAAGATGGCTATCTGAAAAGTGCAAATCTGAAGAAGGAAGTTGTAGATTTTTGAAGTAAAATATCGAGTAGATTGCAAAACAAGCATTTAGGGTTTTGATGAATGCTCTCTAGCTCCGATATCATGAAATACTTTCAACAATATGTGCCAAGATCATACATAAAAAAACAAATATAAAGAACCTAAGCCACAAAAGATGTAACATCCCCAACCACCAACAGGTCGGGAAATGCCACTACTCAGACACTTAACTTAGCTTTGAAACCATATTGTAACATCCCCAGTATTCAATTGAGCTATGTCACATAAATTTTTCTCTTCAAATACATACATATACACACAAACATATATCCATATTGAACTGCATGCAATTGAACATATACATACAACACTCTTGTGGAAGCTTTACATATAAAACATAAACAAACCATTACATTCTGTAAATATAAGATTTCATACTGAATTAACAGTAAACACAGACATACAACATATACAGTGGAATACCCTTAAAGATACAGACAGTTATAATCACACATGTGATAAACCCATAAAATAAGCACGTAAATAACAATGCAACATGCACATTCATCACACAATTAGTACTTATCTTGGTAAGAATGTCACCAACTGCGTGTAGACCGTCCACGAACCTCCCAGCCTTAGACTACACTGTTCATCACTCTCAACAGTGAGTCACCCCCGAGCTGGGACTAAACTCCACTTGGGTAAGGGATTCCTAACCAGGCTAAAGGTTCATAGACAACATGAAAGACTCCATCTCAGGTGCTCACTCAACTCACAGCCTATAGCCTCTCATTCCCCACATGCCTGTCCCACTGAAGGAAGTGTGCCCCTTCTCTTCTCAGCAGTCCTTCGGCTGCCCCACTTCCCTTCTAGGGCTTCAACAACAGGCTGGACCGGAAGTCTCAGAGCACTGTAGCTATAGTTCAATACCTTCAGGAAACCGATCCCCAACAATTATCCCACTCAGAGAATTTCTCACGAGCCTGACAACCCACCTCTTCATTATCCCACGGGCTTGACAACCCACTTCTTCAATCCCTCTCCCAAGCTAACCATGTACACCAACAAGAAATGGCTAAGAAAAACAGGTTCAGATACAGTGAAAGGAATGTCTAAAGGATAACTGACTGCATGAGTGAAAATGGTCATGGAGTGATGGTTAGATGATCGAAGGAATCCTCGGAGAGATGATGGTTTGAATGATGGTAGAATAAGGGAAGATCTCCCGAAACGAACTATGTCCCAACAATATGCATGCATGTCCCTAACTTGACACTTCTCATGTTGGGAGCTACTTTGGTCCACTTGTCCCCAAATTTAGAACTTAGAATAAAATAATTATCCATACGTTATGTTTTAAGGAAATATTAATATAATATTCCTTTTTGGCTTAAGCGCTCTAGCTTAGCCCTTTCACTTAACTTTTGGCCCTCCCTTTCCCTAACTGGTGGAGTCTAGTCCCCCATATCTTTTATCGTGGTCGGTCTACGCGCAACGATGTATTTTATATTAATCATGAGACATATACAAAATAGGCGCACTGACCTTTAACATCTAGGCGCTCTGGCCTAATTCCAAAACATAAGCATCCCAGCTTATAATACTGGCTCACTAGCCTATAACACATACCATATACACAAAGGTTCGTTGACCTTAATATTGTGTGCACTTTAGTTACTTTGCACGGTATTCGTTGTCCTCAATATTGCGCACACTTTAGTTACTGCGTGCAATATCGAGGAATGTGCATACTACATCATTTTACTGCGCAGTGCATAAGCGCGCTATGCCATGAAAGGTGCATTACAAAATGATGTCAAATCAGCTCACCATCTTAAGCACACTTGCATTACATTTACATTTGGGTTCGGCCGAGGGATATTACAATCCCCTCCCCTTATTTATGCACTATCCTCAGTGCATCATGTACCCATATACAACAAAATTTTCAAAAATTCTCAAAAAGATGTGGGTATTTTTCTCGCATTGCATCCTCATGCTCCCAAGTAGCGTCCCCAGGAATGTACTAGGTCCATTGGACCTTTATAAGCCCTATGGCTGGATTCCGGAGATGTTTGATTTTTTGGTCTAGAATGCACACCGGATGCACTTGAAAAACACCTTCTTGCTCCACTTGAATCACATTCCAATCAATAACATGATTAGCATCAGGTATATATTTCTTTAGCAATGATACATGGAATACATTATGATATTAGACATAGATGCAAGCAATGCAATCATATAAGCAATTGGACCAATCCTCTCTATGATTTCAAATGGCCCACAAAATCTGGCTGCTAACTTGGCGTAGCTTCCCAGCTTCAAGGAACTCTTGTTAGCTTTCACTTTCAGGAAAACATGATCACCCACTTTGAACTCTCTGTGAGTTCTGTTCTTATCGGCATAACTTTTCTGCCTGTCTTGGGCAACTTTCAAATTCTGCTTTATTTTTTAACATTTGGTCTTCCATCTCCTTGAGCAACTCTAGCCCAACTACTGTCCTATCAGCTGGATTATCCCATCTCACTGGAGTATTGCACTTTTTGCCGTAAAGTGCTTCAAATGGGAACATCTTCAATGATGTCTGATACCCATTGTTGTAAGCGAATTCTACCAAGTGTAGGTAGTCTTCCCATTTCGATGGTTTATCCATCACATACATTATCAGTATGTATTCTATCACTATGTTCACCCTCTCTGTCTGTCCATCAGACTTAGGATGATAAGTTGTACTAAAGTTCAGATTTGTTCTGAATCCTTTAAACAATCCTTTCCAGAAATTTGAGGTGAATTTCGGGTCTCTATCGGACACAATTGTTTTAGGAATTCCATGCAATTGTGCCACTTCCTTCATGAAAATATCAGCAACATCTGCTGCCTTGTGAGTAGTTTTCAGTGGAATAAAATGGGCATCTTTTGTAAGCTTGTCCATTTTGACTAAGGACTCCACCAAGTCCTTCATTACATGCATCTGTGCATACAATGAAGTCTTCATTTGGGTCTGCAATCCTTAGTATTGGAGCACTTGTCAATAATTGTTTCAAATGTTGGAAACTCTTTTCACAATCCAGTGTCCAATGAAACTTCACATCCTTTCTTTTCAAGGAAGTGATTGGGTGTGCAATCTTTGAGAATCCTTCAATGAATCTCCTGTAGTAGCCTACAAGGCCCATTAATGATCTGACATCTGTCACATTCTTTGGCGTTGACCATTCTCTAATGGCTTTTATCTACTCAGGATCTACTACTATCCCATCCTTTGAAATGATATGCCCCAAATAATGAATTAGTTTCTGATAAAATGAGCACTTGCTCAATTTGGCATACAACTGATGCTTCCTTAATACTTGCAACACCATCCTCAAATGATGTTCATGCTCTTCCCTTGACTTAGAATATATAAGAATGTCATCCAAAAATACAATGACAAACTTGTCTAAATATTCTCGAAAAACACCATTCATTAAGCACATGAAAACAACTGGTGCATTTGACAACCCAAATGGCACCACTGTGAACTCATAATGACCATACCTTGTCCTGAAGGTGGTCTTGTTGATATCTTTCTCTTTAATCCTTACCTGATGGTATCCTGATTTGAGATCTATATTTGAAAAGATCTTTGCATCCTTCAATTGATCAAAGAGGTCATCAATCCTTGGCAGATGATACTTGTTCTTAATAGTCACTTTATTCAACTATCTGAGGTCAATGCACAATCTTAATGTTCCATTATTCTTTTTCACAAACAAGACTAGGGCACCCCAAGGTGACACACTTGGGTGTATATACCCTTTCTTCAGAAGTTCTTCAAGCTGCATTTGCAACTCCCTCAACTCTGGTGTACTCATTCTGTAAGGAGTCTTTAACACTGGAGCTTCTCCGGGCATTAGATTTATAGAGAAATCTATGTCTTTCTTTGGAGGTAATCCTGGTACCTTCTTGAATACATCTTCAAATTCTTTCAGAACTGCATAATATTCCAAATTTGGCACCTTATCTTTAGGTATCTCTTCCATATGAGCTGCAAATATTTGACACCCTTTTCTGGAACATTTATTCAACTGCAATGCTGAAATTTCTCTAATGGTTACTTCCTTGGAAATTCCCTACACTTTCCTTTGATTCCCTTCCTCATCCAAGCAAGTAAATGCTTTGTTATGACAGTCCAAGAGAGAATGATGTTGGTCCAACCAATCCATCCCAATTAGACAGTCATAGGAACATAAAGGAAAGATGTTCAAATCTGTCTTGATACTCATTCCATTCATGTCCATAAGACATGAATTAACCATCTCATTAACTCTTCTTTTGGCTCCTGTAGCCAGTTGCACCAACCAAGATTTTCCATGCTTGCTTCTTGGCAATTGCAAACTTTCCACCATCTTAGGATCTATATAACTATGACTAGCTCCTGAATCAATTAAAATAGTAATGGCTTGGTTGTTGATCATACCTTCCACTTCAATCATGTGGGATTGATACTCTGCTTGCTTGTTGTCCAGGGCTACATAGATCCTTGGCACATTTCTACCCATGTCCTCCACTGTTTCAACTTGCTGTATATTGTGAATAGTTCTCCCTTTTTCACCTCTACGAGGACAATCTCTGAACCTATGATCTCCTTTACAACCCCAACATTGAATAGGTGGTTTCTTTGGCCTTTGACTCCCCGTGTCAATCGTTTTGGGTTCTCTAGGAGTTTGATGTCTCTGTGGATTATTTCTGAAGAATGGTGGCTTAGATCCTTTCTTCCTCTGATCCACCTTGAATTTCTTTTTGTCTTCCCAAGCCTTTTGGAAAGTTGGCCTTGCTTTCTGTTGATCATATAGGCATTTAGCATGCCTTATGGTCTCTTCCAATGTCTTGGGATCATCATACTATATTTTGTCACTGATGAACGATGGAAATCCACTCAAATACCTTTGAATTTTGACTGTATCATCCTTGATGAAAGAGACATACATCAACAGTTCTAGAAACCTTCTCTCATATTCATCTATGAACATACTTCCAAGCTTGAGTTCAAAGAACTCTTTCATTTTCTTGTCATAATATCTCTTAGTCAAGTATTTCTTCTCAAAATACTTCTTGAATTCCCTCCAAGTAACACTTTTCTCTTTAATGTGTTGCACCTGCACAAGMTGATCCCACCACATGGATGCCTTTCCCTTGAGTTGATAGATGGAAATTCTACCCTCTGCATGAGAAGAATAATTATGCAATTGAAAATACTTTCTCATGCCCAACAACCATGTTTCCGCATCTTCATCCTTCTTGTGCTCACTATCAAATCTAGGAGGTTTGATTTTGTTCATTTCTCCTCATAGCTCATCCACCTTGGACCTCTTATGCCTTCTGACAGGGGATGGACTTGAGTTGTTGCCTGCTCTCTTATTGGAATGCCTTGGGAAGTGATGGTGATGTTTTTTAACACTTCTTGATTTTCTTTTCTCATTCGAAAGCTTGTGACTTCCAGATTTGCTTGAGCCACTCTCCTTATCCAATTTCTTTTATATTTTGTTCAAACCCTCCAATAACTTTATGTTGAAGTCATCTTGCTGCTTCTTGGCTTTCATTATCCTTTCATTATCAACTTTATGGCTTTGGACATCCCTTTGTAAATTTTTAATGGTCTCTTCCATATTCATGTTTTCATTCCTTTCATCTCCATGTCCATTGGAGTTTGTTCCTTCAATGCCCAAATGGACATCCATCCCTCTACTCTCATCCTGTTGACTGTAATTCTCTTATGCCTCTTCCATTCCTATGGACTCTGTATTGATCTGATCTAAACTAGTTGTTGTTAATTCTACAAAATGTGCAGCCATCAAAACTTATCAAGCTAACTAAATTCAACAATTCGTGAAAAATATGAACCATTTTGGTTCAATATATACATTAGAATTATTTCCTTTGATTTCATGGTGTTATCACCATGACAATTTTTAGATAAGACCCAAGTCTTGAGAATTTAGCAAGAACTACATCATCGCGCAGAGATACATCGGGGCGAAAGGCGGTTTGCCGAAACCACTTTTGCCAAAGTTCTAATGTCACGTGTTTCCATATGTCAAAACACCACTTGTGGGACGGGCGACGGCTAGTCAGATCACTCTGTCTCTCTCGTTCGATACTTCATAGCCGTATGAAGTCAGGTGAACACCGCCATATAACGAACTCAAAAGCTAATCATTTGAAATGGATTAGCTGAGCATGGCAACCCAATGTACTTGTGCGCAAGTCTGTCTGTGCTTCATGATTGAGACTCCATATCTACCAATTCTCGAGTATGAAGGCATCATCTTATCCATAAGTGGAGTAATCTCCAAATTTGCTCGACTTTCTGATCTCTGTAGAAGCATTTCAGTGTCCACAAAACTGAGGTACATGGACACAGTTATATCCAATGAGACTGGTTATTTTGGCAACAAAGTTATATCCAAAGAATAGACCCTTTAGCCTTGGCAACCGTTCCAATGGAGAGAGCTCCCGTAGATGGTGACACCCACTCAAGTATATGTCTTCAGGATGTTGGAACTTGTAAGTGTAATCCGGCAGACTTGACCCCTTGTAGCCCCCCATTCGAAAACTCTGAAGCTTCTTCATGTTCTTCATGTCGTGACGAAGATCGAACATAAACAACCATAAGTGTCTCATGTCCAACCATGTTCCCATTATGTCGAACCATATTCCTGTTATTTTCAGCATCGTCAGATTTCTCAAACTCTTCAACCTCCTGGCTTCAGATTCTCCTTCGAATATGCCAGAATAGAGAGTGAGTGTGCTTAATGAAGTAAGTTGGGAGATTTCATGTGGAATCACCTTTAAACGCTTACAGTCGTCTAAACTAAGATACTTGAGATTTTTAAGCTCTCCAATCTTAGACGGCAATGATTGTAGGCTTTCACAATCAGAAAGATCCAAAAATTGAAGGGAAGAAAGATGGCATATCTCTTCGGGCAAACCTTCGATCTTCTTGAGTCCTTGTAAACTGAGAAACTCAAGCTGTTTCAGTTGCCCCACTGACGATGGGATTGAATTTATTCTGCTGCCCCATTCAAGATGGAGAACCTTGAGAGACGTGAGACTGACTAGAAATGTTGATGGAACCTCTTCAATTGAATCAGGTAACATGAGACTCACCAGTTTTGGGCATGGCAATTCGGCGGGGAGATTTTTAATATCATCATCGAGCAGTGATATCCTTTTGCAATCATTGTTTGGCATGGCAATTCGGCCTTGAAAGAGGTAATTAAAAAGTACCTGCCATTCTTTGACTTGTTTGGAGGGTCTCCCCGGGTTGCACGTGAGACAGTCGAGACGCCTTTGCCGTTGTGATGGATCGTAACGACGGAGTATGCTTTTCGCCTCTGTGAGGGAATTATGCAGCTGTTGCAACCAAATCTTGAGGGCCTCCGGGGCCGCTTTCTGTTGATCTTGGAAGACGACGCTTATATCGAGCAGAAGATAGTACAGAGGCCTCAATTCATTTTGCTGAATGTCAAGGTTTTCCTCCTCCTGAATAACATCCTTCATCAGAGGGATGACTGGAGCGATGACAGGAGCGATGACAGCCTCGCGATCACCAACAAATACTAAAATGTCTCTTTCAAGGGCTTGAAAGAGGTAATTAAAAAGTACCTTCCATTTTTTTATTTGTTTCGACAATCTCCCCGGGTTGCACCTGAGACAGTCGAGACACAGTTGTGGTGGATCAGAGAGATGGAGTATGCTTTTCGCCTCTGTAAGACAATTATGCAACAGTTGCATCCATACCTTGAGCGTCTCACAGGCCGCTTCAGGCAGTTGATCCAGGATGTTGGTAATATATTGCAGAAGACATTCCAGAGGAATCAAATTAGTTTGCAGAATCTCACGGTTTTGCTCCTCCTGAATAACATCCTTCATCAGTTGTATGACAGGATCAATGCTGAAAACGCTGCTTCCGGTGATCATATCCATGGCTTTCTTAACGTTTCTGTGAGGGAGCAGAACTCACAGAAGAGCAGAAGAGAGAGAGAAATCCAGGGACTGAGGGAGGGAGATGATTGGTGCAATCAGTTAAAGAACATTCCGCATTTACATTGCCGTGCAGGAGGGGCATTGTCCACTTTAAGTGAAAGTGAAGAGAATCAGCATAATAATAATGGATTGGAAATGTATTATAATAATAATGGATTGGAAATGTAATAATACATTGCCGTGCATCAGGCAAATTTTAACTTTAAAGTGAAGGTGTCTGCGAATTCTAATGCTAAAAAGAAAAATGATTGTGATTGTGAAAGTGAAAGTGAAAGTGATTGTGATTTTTTTTAAAAGAAAAATGCTATGCTAATTCTAGCTCGAAAAAGTTAAAGTTGAGATTTTTTTTTTTTAAAGAAAAATGTT
>JZKD02S0322731.1:299401-317374 GCA_000966675.3 Picea glauca | reverse complement strand
AGCCAAAAATGAATATTATATTAATATTTATTAAATTATAAAGTATGGATAATTATTTGATCCTAAGTTCTAAGTGTTAGCGATATTTCTTGTCTCGGGATTCGGCATACCCAGGTCTGCAGTTTCCATAGGAAACACCCGAGCATAACACGAAAGAATCCCATTTTTTAGCAGCAAGTCAAGCCAGCGAGCGAAGTTTTGAATTCAGCGGCCGAGATCCATCCATAGAAGCAGATCAACAACCATCGGGTTTTCGAGGCCGACCAGTTGCCCAGGGTTTAGCAAGGGGAAGCACCATGGGTCAAAACGAATATGGACTGTCTGATCTGATTGGGACAGGTGGCAAGCTTGTCGGCATATCACAGATCGAGGTTTCGAGGAGCAGGCACCCCTTGCTTCATGCATTTTGAAACCCCGAACCCTGAATTTCCGATAGTGCCCAGGATCAGGCCCATGGTTCTGGTGCCTGGTCGTAAGAGAGCAGGCCTGGAGGAAGGGTGTTTATGTTCTTCATTTGGCCACTTGGGCCCTGAAGCGTCAAGCTAAATCTTAGAAGGAAGGCATTGTGATGCTCCAGATTCCGATTCGACATGAGATAAATCCCACTACCTGTAGGAGATTAATGAAGAAAAGAGAGGGTGGTTCAAACCTCACCTCGCTCATTTATTGCAGAGTATGGAGGTCCCGACCAAAAGTTTGCCTGGGAGGGTCCCCTTTACCATTTCTCCTCAGGGAAGCCACGCCGAGTCTTCAACTCGCCAGAAGAACCTGCACATGCCAAGTCAACATTCAAAGGGTTCAGCTACCTCTGGCGCGAGCCATGCCGAATTAAGGTAGCGTATGACAGAGCAATGCAGGCCAGATTTGATTGAGGAGATGCCATCCATTGAAAGTTTTGAGATGCTTCTGCTGGGCGAAAGGAAGGGGAGAGTATAGGTAGGCATTTTTTCCATTTTGTAATGATGGATGGTAGAGCAGAGCTCCCTACTGTAAAGTTTTAACTGATATTCTAGTTTGCTGGTTATGCATCTATATATGAGATATCTTGTTTTATGACAGACAATTTTTCTTACTCCATCTAATTTTCATCTCATGCTAAGAGAGTTCGTGATTGACTGAGTCGCGCGAGTTATTGCAGTTATGTTATGATAAAATATTTATTGTTGCATTATTGCATTCTCTGGCTTTGCATTTGAATGTAAGATGATATTGCATTTGGACGTCTTCTTCCTCAGCCTATTAGAAACCCGATGTTAATAACAGGCCTCTACGTTCCTCTTATATAAGTCTTCCGCCTGTTCACCCTTTACTACAGCTCACTGTCTGAAGTTTATATAAGAACTCACTCACCTATGCATGCCTGGCCTAGTTTTGGAGTTGGAATGATATTGTTTTGAGTTGGCTTCCATTCGGTCATCTCATATATAAACCACCGTGACATAAAAATGATGGGCGTCGGGCTCTGCTCCTGCTAGCAATCCAGGAGTGACTTCTGACGCCAACATTTCTGGCGCCGTTGTCGAGGACGAAGTTGAATATTTTCCCTGGGCAGAATGACATTGAGCCTATGATTCTGAAGGTGCATCAAACATCAGAATTCTTAAATATTGCTACTGTGCACCTGGCGACTCCACTGTGGCGACTCCATTGTTTTCACATCACTGTTTCAGCTGTGACTACTATTAGCACACCTGAAAGCTGACCCTAAGGAGATTTCTTGAGAAGGTTTCAGCAGCTGCTTTCTCAGCCTGAGAAGCTTCCTGGGGTAACAACAACTTTAAGATCTGGCCTTTGATGGTGAACAAGGACTAGGCACATTTGAAGCTGTGCATATTTCACTGGGCGACTCCATGATTCGAGGATCGATTGGCGACTCGACTGGTTCGATATGGAGAAAATCCTTGCTCCCAGGTTTGCTCCTTTCAATTTTTATGCTATTCCTAGTTTTCCTAATGTTGTCCCCTCTCCGAATGAATGGGGCGATTATTTGCCCATATTTGGAAAGCGTGAAGAGGACAAGCCTGCTCAACACCTCAGTGAGTTTCATGAACTCATGCATCAGTGGGAGATACATCATGAGGATGTATTACTGAAAATGTTCATGTTCTTGTTAGCAGAAGATGCGCGTAGATGGTATCATTCTTTACCCCCTGCTAGCATTTCTTCACTCAGTGAATTCCATGCAGCCTTCACTGCCTATTGCCAGGAGATTTATCCCTCGGAGTTGATTTTTCATAGCTGTTGTGAGGGATACTACAACAAATGTATACAATATAGAGTTGTCTCTTATGTAGGCTATGAGGATGATCCTGATGACCTGGATCAGAAATCAGTCATTTCTCCTCCCCATTCGTCTGCTTCGGGCGAAATTATGGAGCTGGTAAAATCCATCGCTGCCAGACTAGATAGATGGGAAGCTGAGCGATGTGCAGAGGACTTTCCACCCTTTGAAGAAGAGGATTTTGATATCTCTACCATGGATGATTATGAAGATCCCAGGGAGGAAAAAGATGCTTCGGGCGGAGATATGGAACTGATAAAATCTATCAATGCCAGACTTGACAGGTGGGAAGATGAACAATATGCTGAGGATTTCCCATACTTTGAAACAGATGCCCTTAGCAGCTCTACTGAGGGCGATTATGAAAAAAGCTTTCCCACGGGTCCTGTTTATGGCCATTATGAATCTGACCCATGGGAGAGTTGGGAAGAAGAAATCCTCCCAGATATGATTATGTTTGATGGAGGCTGTAATGATGAGGGCTGTAAGGATAGAAGACTGGGGGAAGAAGATGCCCTGAGTGAGTTGATGGAGCAGGTGAAATATCTCTCTGCCCAATTAGAAGGGTTGGAATCTGAAGACAGTGAAGAGGATTTTCCAGTCTTCGAGGCAGATGATCTAAGTAGCTCTTTTTAAGAGATTATCGAAGATTTCTTGGATGTGTTAGCATCTTCCCCCGATGACCCTGTTGCCTCAGATTTAAACAAAGAATCCATTGTGGAAGAGGATCATTCTTTCTTCCTTCATGAGATTTCCCATGATGTATTTACATTTGGGATTGAAGAGAAGGATTGGGAGACCATTCCCTTTTTACAAGATGGGGGAGTGCATGGAAAAGAGGAGGAGGAACTAGAGGAACAGTCGAGCACACATTTCATGTTCTATCCGGAGTCAATCAACGAACAACCACCGCCTGAGATCAGTGAGCCTACGTCAGTTGTCCTCCTACCTGTGCTTATCAGAGATATTCAACCATAGGTGGACAACTGTGTAGCAGAGGTGGCTATTTGTCGCCAGTTTTCCGGGATTGGCCACTCATTCTATGACTCTGTCAGCAAGTACATGGAGTGGCATTTCCCCTATGCCTTGGAGCCACCCTATTTCATCTCAACTCAAGCCTGTAAGGAGGAGTTGAAGAGTGTAACCATTCTGCTGTCACGGTTACACCATCTGCTGATGATCATTGACAAAAGGAAGGAGCTTCTATCCAGGAAGCTGCTTGAATGGCTATGGTGGAAATATGCTTTCACATAGCCCCATCTAAAGTGTTTTATTAGTTTAGGATTGTATATAAATAAGCTCCTTTGAGCATGTATCTTTATTTTGTTGCTTTTATTTTTCGGCCTATATTTTCAGCAGCAGGATGTTTTGAGCATGACTCCATAGCCCAATAGCAAGGCACTGAAGCTGCAGAATGAGTTCTTAGAGCATCACAGGGACGACTCTATCCCCCATGGAGCCTAATGTTAGCGATATTTCTTGTCTCGGGATTAGGTGTACCCAGGTCTGCAGTTTGCACGGGAAACACCCGAGCATAACACGAGAGAATCCCGTTTTTTAGTAGCAAGTCAAGAGAGCGGGTGAAGTTTTTCCATCGGTGGCCGAGATCCATCCATAGAAGCGGATCGATGGCCATCGGGTTTTCGGGGCCGACCAGTTGCCCAGGGTTTAGCAAGGGGAAGCACCATGGGTCAAAATGAATCTGGACCGTCTGATCTCATTGGGACAGGTGGCAATCCTGTCGGCATATCGTAGATCAGGGTTTTGAGGAGTAGGCACCCCTCATTTCATGCATTTTGAAACGCCAAACCACGAATTTTCGATAGCACCCAGGATCAGGCCCATGGTTCTGGCGCCTGGTCGTAAGAGAGAAGGCCTGGAGGAGGGGTGTTTATGTTCGTCATTTGTCCAATTAGGCCTCGAAGCGTCAAGCTAAATCTCATAAGGAAGGCATTGTGATGCTCCAGATGCCGATTCGATGTGAGATAAATCCCAGTACCTGTTGGAGATTAATGAAGAAAAGAGAGGGTGGTTCAAACCTCACCTCGTTCATTTATTACAGAGTATGGAGGTCCCGACTGAAAGTCTGCCTGGGAGGGTCCCCTGTACCATTTCTCCTCAGGGAAGCCATGCCGAGTCTTCAACTCGCCAGAAGAACCTGCACATGCCAAGTCAACATTCAAAGGGTTCAGCTACCTCTGGCGCGGGCCATGCCAAATTAAGGTAGCGTATGACAGATAAATGCAGGCCAGATTTGATTGAGGCGACGCTATCCATTGAAAGTTTTTAGATGCTTCTGCTGGGCGAAAGGAAGGGGGGAGTATATGTAGGCATTTTTTCCATTTTGTAATGATGGATGGTAGAGCAGAGATCCCTACTGTAAAGTTTTAACTGATATTCTAGTTTGCTGGTTATGCATCTGTATATGAGATATCTTGTTTTATGACAGACAATTTTTCTTACTCCATCTAATTTTCGTCTCATGCTAAGAGAGTTTGTGATTGACTGAGTCGCATGAGTTATTGTAGTTATGTTATGATAAAAGATTTATTGTTGCATTATTGCATTCTCTGGATTTGCGTTTGAATGTAAGATGATATTGCATTTGGACGTCTTCTTCCTCAGCCTGTTAGAAACCCGATGTTAATAACATGCCTCTGTGTTCCTCTTATATAAGTCTTCCGCCTGTTCGCCCTTTACTACAGCTCATTGTCTGAAGTTTATATAAGACCTCACTCACCTATGCATGCCTGGCCTAGTTTTGGAGTTGGAATGATATTGTTTTGAGTTGGCTTCCATTCGATCATCCCATCTATAAACCACCGTGACATAAAACTGATGGGCGTCGAGCTCTGCTCCTACTAGCAATCCGGGAGTGACTTCTGACACCAACACTAAGGATGGGGACAAGTGGGCCAAAGTAACTCCCAACATGACAAGTGTCAAGTTGGGGACATGCATACATATAGTTTGGACTTAGTTCATTTTCCATCATGCCTTCCATTAGTCAGCCATGATTCCATGATCATTCACTCACGCAGTCAATTATCCTTCATACCTTCCTGTCACTGTACCTAAACTTGTATCCATAGCCATAACTGTTTGTGTAGCTGGTTATCTTGGGAGCCGAACTTAAGAAGCAGGTTGTCAGGCCCGTGGGATATTGAAGAGGTGGGTTGTTAGGCCCATGAGAAATTTCTTTTTGGGTGAGAGAATTGTTGGGAATTGTTTTCTTGAAGGTGATAAACTACAACTACAGGGCTCTGAGTCTTCCTATCTGGCATGTTACTGAAGCCTAGAAAGGAAGTGGGGAAGTCAAAGGAATATATAGCAAAGAAGGGGCACACTTCCTGGGGTGGGACATACATGTGGGGAATGAGGGACTGTAGGATGTTAGTTGGATTTTTCACCTGTGACGAAGTCTTTCATGTTGTCTATGAGCCATTAGCTTGGTTAGGAATCCCTTTACCCAGGTGGAGTTTAGTCCCAGCTCGGGGGTGACCCATTGCTGAGAGTGATGAGAAATGTGGTCTAAGGCTGGGAGGTTCATGGAAGGTCTGCACACAATTGGTGATATTCTTACCAAGATAAGTTTCAACTGTGTGATAAATTTACATGTTGCATTGTTATTTATGTGATTATTTTTATGGGTGTATTCTAAGTGTGGTTATAACTGTCTTTACATTTATGGGTATTGCATGTATATGCTACATGTATATGTTTACTATTACTTCATTATGAATCTATGTATTTACATAATTTATTTGTATGTTTACGTTTTATATATAAAGTTCGGCAAGAGTTTTGTGTGTGTATGTTTTAATTGCATGCATTTCAAAAAATTTATGTGGCATATCTTAGTTGGATGTTGGGTATGTTACAGTATGTGCCATAGAGATAAAGAAAGCGTTCTCTCGTGTATGATGGCCTGGCCTGGGTGGCCAGGGTTGTTACACTTGGTATGCTTAAGTAGTGAGTATGACATTGACGCAAACCATGAAACAAAATTTGTCCACCATTCCCACTTAGAGGATGTTAACAACAAGACGTTGTTAATGCAAATTGAAGAGCATGAACTTTCATTTCAAGAGTGGGAGAAATATGAAGTAACTACAACATCTATGACATAATCACAAGACCATTAATAATACTCCTTTTGGATTGTAGTTCAATACTGAGAGGGGGGTGTTGAATCAATATTAGTACCTCCTATCATTTTTTAAATAATTATTTATTAACTTTATTGATTAACAATAAAATTTTGTAAATAACATCAATAAATATAAACTTAAATTACAAATTACAAGTTTTATATGAATATTCATTTAGGGCACCAACTCTAGGAGACAATAATGCCCTTGTTTTAGGGCACCAACCCTAGGAAGCACCAACTCCCTTTCTTTTGGGGCACCAACCCTAGAAAGCACCAACTCCTTGGTTTTAGGGCTCCAACCCTAGAAATAACCAACTCCATTGTTTTAGGGCACCAATCCTAGGAAGCACCAACTCCCTTTCTTTAAACTTTAATTAACAATGAATATTAATCCTTCCTTGCTTCTCCCTTCCACCCTCACTTCATAAGTATCTCTCTCTTTCTTCCTTGAACTCTACACATGTTTTTGATCTTTAGATGTAGACCAAAAAAACACTTTCTTCTCACCATTCTTTCTTGTTTATATAATCTTCAAACTGGTGCACTTTTGAATCAATGCGTCTTTTAATAATGAACCATTGTAACCCTTTCATTAACATAATTTTTTTTTTAATTTCTTCATTTATTAATTTTAAGTAATCAGATGACTTTGATTTTTCATCAATATCTTTTTAATAGGGAACTATGTTAAGAATCAGATTCTCAAATGGTACTGGTAGGTAGGCTCTTTATCTTCTACTTTTATAGGTTTATGAGTTTTGCATGGATATAAAATTGATCCTATTCTTCCATATGCCTCTATCATGCTCTTAGTATCTTTGTGACCACAATGGTGAACAAGATTCTTAGCCTCTATCGATTACAATAATGGTGTTCTTCTTGGGTTTCCTACAGGAAACCGAGTTAAGCCCCATGTTATTTATCTTTCCTTTATGTGACCTCATGTTATGATTCAGTCTCTATTACAAAAGGTGATTGTTTGACCTTTGGCACTAAGTCTCTAGCTGTGAACCCCTTTCTTTTATGTGGCCAGAACCCATGACCAAACACAATTCTAAATAGGCGCTTATTCGGTGATTTCAACATTATCTTGGATCAATGGTCAGGAATTAATCTAATGGTGAGATCTGTCGTCCATGCTCTTCCAACATAGTGGAGTGTTAACACCAACTGTGTGCTTTTATTCCTAGAGAGAAATGTCATAAAGTTTATCGATGGTCCATATTAATAGCGCAACACCTCCTTAGAATTAATTATCCTGGAAATTGTGGTGCGTGATTTCTCCTCTTTCATGGATCTGTGTCCTCAATGGATGGTTAGATATTCATGTCCTCGCAACTCCGATAGACTTTGAACCTTTTAATATCTTGGAGATCGACGATTATGATTTAATCAATCGTTGAGTGGACGGTTCTCATTTATTTTAAACATGGAATTTTACTTAGAATTATTTTATGTGACGAGTTTGCGGACTCTCGAACTTTCAAACTCACATGTCTTCTCGGGTGTCATCAAAATGCACGCCCAACTTCCACAGCCTCCAAGATGAACCTATACTTAGAAAAACAATTCAATGATTTTTCTCAGGTTCGCAGAATCTCGGACTCGTAGAATCATATCTCTTCTCGGATGTCATCAAAATGCATGCCCAAATTCCATTACCTCCATAATGAACAATACTTATAAATGTTTTAAGTGATATCGATAGAATATGATACTTAGCCATTTTTTGGTTGCTCAGTGGACTCTTGGAAAGAGATTTGAGTCGTCTGATCATGATTTCATTTTGATCCAATGATCAACATCGTTTCCTCGTTCTTTACTGTCTGATCGTGCTCTTATTTTGATCCAACGATAAACATTGTTCTTTGTTCTTTACCACCCTATCGTTCTTTTATTTTGATCCAACGATCAACATTGTTTTTCGTTCTTTACCGTTGATTCCTATAACTAGTATAGTTGGATACTTGTTTGGATGATAAATCCATATTAAACCTTGTTGACATCAATGACAACATAACACCATGTCCAACATTCTACCGCTTTGGCATTGATGACAACAAAGTAAAAAATCTTTATTTTAACTGAGTTTACTGTGTATTCTTCCCCTTTGACAACAATGACATAAGTGACATTTCTCTACTCCCTCTAATATTATACTCCCCCTGTCCATGTACTCCCCCTTTTTTTTTATGAAGCTTGTGCAATTTTAATTATATATGGAGATTACCCCCAATTTCTGTCTAAGGTATTCAAAAGTACTCCTGGGTGAACGTTTTGTGAATATATCCACAATTTGTTCTTTAGTATCCACATATTCCACTTTAACAACTTTTTGAGAAACATGATCTCTCAAAAAATGGTATTTAATTGGGATATGCTTGGTTTTAGAATGCATAACATGATTCTTAGAGATATTTATGGCACTGGTGTTGTCACAATTAATAGTGATTAGATGATCATATTTCACTTGTACATCTTCTAGTGTTTGTTTCATCCAGATTACTTGTGTGCAACAAGATGCATTTTTTTCCTATCTAGACATGATAGTAGGAAGGAGAAAAGAACAACATACACTGAAGGAGAGCAACAACACAAGATTGCAATAATGACAATGGAAAATAATGCAAGTATGTAGAGATCCTTGCTGTGCTTGGAGAGAAAAATATTAAATAGATAAGCACAACATTACTTGGTATGCTTAAGTAGTGATTACGACATTGACTCAAACCATGAAACAAAAGGTGTCCATCATTTCCACTTAGAGGTTGTTAACAATAAGACAACAAGATGTTGTCAATGCAAATTGAAGAGCATGAAATTTCATATCAAGAGTGGGAGAAATATGTATTCACTACAACATCTATGACATAATCACAAGACCATTAATAACACTCCAAAAAAATCGAAAGGACAAGAGACTTGTTAAATCTATAATAGTGGAGGGAAGAAAAACACATGCAATTAACCAATAAAAGTGCTAATAAGGGGATTGGCAGAACCCCTGAATCAATACATTTTATCCATGAGGAAAACTTGGCCAAATGACCAGTCACAAATTATAGGAAGTAATGGTTTTTCCATACTAGTGTTGGACTTGAAGGAAAGCCTTTGTTGATTAAGGTAAATGGTAGTTTTCCAAACATAACTTCAATTCCAAGACATGGGTTGTCACCTAGTCCTAGAGTTCTAGATTAAAACCCCTCGGATGTCCCTTTCTCCACCCATGTTAGGGAGTACCAAATTTAAGTATCACTAATCATTGACGGTGAACCGAATTGCACCTTTTCTTTGGAATGACATCCTAAACCATAAAGAACAATTGTAATTCAAAATTATCAATATCATGAAATGTAAAACTATGTTGAGTCTAGTAGAGATACTTAAAATCACAAACCTTGTATGTTGAATATGAAAAATATCTGCCATGTACTCGGAAATGTGCTAGAAAATAGGCTTTGAGAGATCAATGTGTTGGAGGGTAATGAATGAAAGAGACCAATTAATGAATGAAACAACTCAAGGAAAATGACACATTGAATCATATATCATTATATCACATCGTGTGTGTTCATTGTAGATTTGGTATCAAGGTTGTTTAATTTCATAAGGCATGTAGAATTCTCCAAGGCTATTTACAATTTCAAAATCTATGGAGATTATCAAAATGTGATATGACTAGTTTGCATTTAACTATTGGCTTCTTCAAATTAAGGCCTTCAACAAATTCCAATTTCAAAAATATGCTCCCTTTTTTATAAGTAAATGGAAATGAGGGTCCTAAAACCAAGCCCATGAACAATTAAAATACCAGTTCATAGAACTAGTATCTGGAAAAGAAGGATCTTCATTTTTTTATCGAAGATAAAGAAGTCTCCCATTCATCTACTTTAGTTTTTCCCGTCATTGCTGCGGCGATTAAGGTTATGGCCAAAGGAAAAGATTTACACTTGTTCGAAATATTCGTAGCATAATCCTTTATATCCATAGGAACATAGTTTTATTTGAAATCTATTCTTTTGAACAACATCCACGCTTCATCTCTAGAGAGGGGTAGTCATTCTTTGGATCAAATCTCTGTAGAGAGAGGTTGTCCTTCTATGGACTCTTCTGACTCTTCTGCTTCATATGTATAGAGGGGTTGTCCTTCTATGGAATCTTGTGCGCTCATCAATTGGATTGGATCTATGTTGATAATCTGTTGATCTTTGTTGATTAGATCTCTGTTAATAATTTGGTCGACACTAACAAACATTGAAAACTCTCCTTGAAGGCATTGAAAGCATAGTTACCAAATTCGGTCGAATCAGTTGAAGGCCTTGAAAGCATAGTTAAATAAAATGAAAAAGTGTAAGAGAAAGTCATCGAGTGAAATACAAGACAAAGGGAAAGTCGTTAGAGTGATAGATACGTGAGAATTATAATTAAGATCAGGGAGGATAATAGAAAGAGGAGAGAAAATAATATAACTAAGAAATTAAACTAGAAATAATGTGAAGGTGAGGCAAAAAGTGAAGTGAGAGAATAAAATAGGTTAAAAGAACCAAAAGAGAAGTGTTGCAACAAGGAGAAGGAGAAGCAGAGAGGTGGAGGGAGGATAAGGTCAAAGATCTAGGAGAAGGAGGATTCCTAATGGTCATGGTGATGTAAGGTGGGCTTCCAGGAAAGGCTCAACTTGTAGTCGTATTCACGGTTAAAGTGATTAGGATGTTTTTTGATTTCAAGGGCTTCCTAAATGAGACGAGAGGAGTAATTCTATTAATATTTTCCATGACCTTAACATCTTTTATTTCACTCAAATACTTTTTCTTACACCTTTTCATTTTATTTTATTTTATTTTTATTTAATTCTATTTCCTTCCCTAATTTAAATATCTTTCTGTCAGTTCCCCTGTTTATTGCCTTCTCTCCATTATTTTGATTCACACATTGGCTCACATTTACCCCATATTTTATTCAATTTCATTTCATAAAATTTTCTATTTCTAATGCCCCTTTTCCACTTATTTATCTCATTGGATTTCTCCTAAGTTTTTACCTTTTAATGGTTTACCCCAATCTTATTTTTCCTACTTTAAATTATGCAAACTTCTTCTTGTTCTTCTTCTTGTTCTTCTTCTTATGATTATTATCATTACTTAGCTACTTTCAAATCACTCTAATATCCTACCCTAATGTAATCATTTTTCGAATAACTTTCCCCTTATTTCTTTTACTTACCTCAACAAATTTGTTTCCATCCTCATTATTATTATTTCCTAATTTAATATTCTTTCTCATCATAATTTATTAATATTTTTCCATGACCTCAAAGTCTATCTCTCATTATTTAATTTCTAGCACCCTCAACGTAATTTATTAATATTTTTCCAAGACCTCAACATCTATCTCCCATTATTTGCTTCATCATTCTTATTAACTTACCCACTTATTATTATTATTTTCTAATTTAATATTCTTTCTCATCCTAATTTATTAATATTTTTCCATGACCTCAACATCTATCTCCCATTATTTGCTTCATCATTCTTATTAAATTACCCACTTATTATTTTTATTTTCTAATTTAATATTCTTTCTCATCGTAATTTATTAGTATTTTTCCATGATCTCAACATCTATCTCCCATTATTTAATTTATTTTTTCTATTTTCCACAATGGTCAATTGCTCTCTTAATTTATAAATAGGAAACTCAACACTCTCTTCCACCTTATGTTCTTTGGTGTCCCTGATTATGGGTGGAGTGTCTACTCGAAACACTGGACGTTTCGAAACTCATACACGATCTACATCCAAAAACATTCACTATAATATATTATGGTTAAAAGTAATAAAATTACTCATTATTGATTCACCCCCCCTCTTAGTAATCCAACAATTGGTATCAGAGCAGGTCCTTCAAGAAATATTCTAACCAATGGAAGGAGATCATGTATTACACTAAGATTGGGGAACCATAGTTTGATGGCGAGAACTATGATTTCTGGAGAAGAAGAATGAAAACATATATACAAGCACAATGATTTGATGTTTTGCGATCGGTAGTAGATGGATACAAAGCACCTACCACTCCCCCGAAAGATAAAGATGAAAAGAAACTTGAAGAAAATTATTCAAAGGCTAGAAACTCTATCGAGAATGGTTTAACTCAATCAATACATACCAAGATTATGCACTGTGAATTCGAAAAATAAATGTGGGATAAACTAAAGATTATCTATGAAGGAGATGAGAAAGTTAAGGAAGTTAAAATTCATATTTTTAGGCCCAAGTTTGAACAATTGAAGATGAAAATATAACAACTTACTTTCTATGAGTTGATGAAACAGTAAACATTATCAAAGGTTTGGGAGATGAGATAAAGGAATAGGTCATTGTTAAAAATGTATTAAGATCTCTACTAATGATATTTGATTCAAATATTTCATCTCTAGAAGAAAGAGTGATGCAGACCCCCCTTCTCCCCTCGGGGCTGCTCGACCTCTTGGTCTAGGATCATTCAAATCAAGGAGTTGAATCGACTCTTAGGCCTTTATTAGACCCTGATCAATTTACACAGGTCTCCTTTCACTTCTGGTGCAGGTCTTGTGATACCCATGACCTCTTCTTGCGCGCTTCTGAAATGTCGAGTTTCAGGCATTATCTGTTTTATTAATTATCCCCTTCCTGCGTATGGCCCTGGGATATTACCTCACGTAAATATGTGATTACAGGCACGGCCTAGAGTGGTTTGAAACCAACTCGCTTTTCTCCCCACAGTTCACTATAAAGCACCACGTATCCCTTTGGCAATACCGTGGTTTCAATTGCAGCCCGCTCTAAGAATTTTAAAGTCCAAGCATGTTCTGGCCCCGCAATCCAACTCGACTGTCGATCTTCTGACCTCGTCGGTGCTTCATGATCAATGACTCATATCTGTTCCCTTTTCCTTCTTTCTCCATAGATCACGCTATCCCATATCTCCACGATCTATCGATACGTGTCCCTTTCAATCAACGGTCGTGATTGATTATGCCTTTCGACCTTCAGGAGTTTTAACTCTCAACTCTGCTTTCGCTGACATGGCTATATTTTGAAGTGGAAGATCTACTGACACCTCTCCTCAACAAATGGATGGTTAAGATGAACTCTCTCTCTTCGGCCTTCGGAAATTCTTGTTCAACACCTCCTCTTTCTTCTAGAGTGATTTCTCCGAAATGGCAGATCGTCTGCCACGTTTCATCCTCGATCAATGAATCTGCCTCTCCTTTGGGAATTTGGCCCTTTCAACCAGATCAATGGTCCTCGATCAACGATCAATATCTCCTTTGGGGTTTCAGTGTTTTCCCCCTCTGCTGTCCTTCAAAGTTTTAGATCTAGCGCCGCGTGTCTACCTTCACATCGACGAATCTCATCTACTTCAGGACTTCAGTCTTCAGAATTCTCAAATCTCAACTTCTCCATGCTCTATTTCTCACAAAGAATTTTACTTAGAGTACACGATCTATTGACACGTGCCTCCCTCAAATCGACACCCCCCAGCTACTTCGGCTATTTGGGCTTCGCGATTTCAAACTCTCCTCCTTCATGTTCTCCCGGAGTACTTTCACCCAGAGTTCATGATCTGTTGACGTGTGTCCTTTTGGATCTAATGGTCCAGATTCACTTCGGTTCTTCGGGCTTCTTTCACCCGAAGACAACATATTTTCGCCATGTGTCCACTAGATCTGACGGTCCATATTCTCTTCAGCTCTCCGGGCTTCGGGAGTTTCAAACTCCTACGCACTCATTCCTCTCGAAGTGATTGCACCCGAAACACATGGTATCCCCCTGGCGATCAATGACCAGGATCTACTTCGAGTCTTTGATGATTCCGCTCTCTCCTTGACCACAGGATTCTGAAGAACTTCTACTTCAGAGCTATAGATCTTGCGTCACCTATATCTCTTGGTGATGAATGAACCCAAATCACTTCGGTACTTCAGGATTTTGGAAACTCAGTTCTCCTGTGCACACAAAGGATTAAAACTCATGCACTTTACCTGGGGTCGGACGACTGTCGATCCTTTACACTTAGATCTGATGACTAGGATCTAGTTCCTTCTTGTGCTCTCCCTTCACTTACGAGTACACTAATCTAAAGGCCCAGACCTCTTCCAACAACATATCTGACGACTGTTGTCACTCCTCCTCCTGAGCTTTCAATTACTTCTGACTTGGAAGAGTTTGTAAGTGTTCAAAGGCTGCGGAATTTATTCCTTCTCTTGTGAGCTTGAATTATTGGTTCTTGTCTGCACTTATGTTAACACTATCGCTTCTGATATTTTAGATTTACTCAGTCTCCTAAGGGTATCAACCCTTCTACTCCCTTCAAAAGGGTTCTTGTGCTCTCCTGGAAACCTCTCGCTCAAAGCACTCCTTGCTGATCATTTTCCACAGAGTGTTCAACAACTCTGTGAGTATCTTCCTTTGATACTTCTCTCTTTGAACTCAACAAAGATTTCTCCTTGTGCACACTTGCACCTACTTGATGCCCACCTGGAAGAGCTCTATAGAGTTTTCAGTGACTCTGTCTCTCTATGCTTCCTCTACATAGTTTCTTCTCTAAGGTATTCAACAACCTATACGTATATCCTAAGTTATTATCACTCTGGTGCACCCTCTTGACATGTTCTTTTCTGACTCCACAAAGTTCATATGTGCACTTGTTGCATTGAATACAAAACCTCCAATGTTCTGTTGTTCACTCCTTGCACAGCCTAAAGAACCCAAAACAATGTTTTGAACTCAAACAAAGATAGAGAAATCTACCTTCCTACTACAGATCAAACCTATCATACACCTACAACATACATTCATGAAACACATAAACACATAAACAATCATATGCAGGAAAAACTGTTGTCTTTTTCATTAATATGAAAATCTGATTACAATATGTGCACGCTGGACTACAATAGAGTCTCATCTCTCTCAATCTCTCTCAAAGAACTCTTCTACCTCCTATTTCCTCCTCTGAGGATTTCTAACTAACTTGTAGCTACCTCCTATTTCCTCCTCTCAGGATTTCTAACTAACTTTCAACTATCTCCTATTCAATAAAAATACTCCTCCAGTAGCCTCATTTGGGCATATGATGCATCTACATATACAAGAGGGTTCCTAGGGTTCCCTCCGAATACCTCTCCTATTGAAGTAACAAATAACAACTACTCAAGCTCCGTTACATTAAAGTCTGGGATTGAAAGTCCTAGATCTCTTGAGATCATTCAGTTTTCGAGCGTTTCGCTCTTACTCAATCATTCGTTCAAAACGGATCTTCAGGAAATGCCATTTTTCAGATTCCCAATAATTAAAAAGGCACGCTATCGCGTTGAGTTGTCCCTCCACATGGGCTTTGCTGATGATGCTCTTGCATCATACTCCACTGCTAGGAAAATCATGAGCTCCTACTCATGGCTCCCTCTACCATGTTGTTGAGATCCTCCAAGGTCCCATACTTTCTCTTGGAACTATTCATCTGCTCCTTTTCTTTGTTGCTTCTTCTGCCTTGCTGCTCCTATAGGTCCTCTTCTGTCCCATACTTCTCTGATGACTTCTTCTTGTGTTTCTTCCAACATCAATCTATTTATTTCCTCTATTTCTTTGTCCAGTTGGTCCACTGGCTAGCTTTCCTCCTGCATTATGCTCTGTCACCTCTTCTCTCCATCAATTTCCATCTTAACTTGTTGGATAATATTATTTTGCATCTTTACCCTTCTCTCTAGGGCCTCCAACTCTTCACACAGATCAACAAGATCCATGTTATCTATTTCTTCCTCCTCTACTGTAGGTTCACATTGTACAATTATCTCTTGCTCAGCCTCCTGGCTGAAATTTTCGAGCCATTCATCTGAATGCTCATCTCCTTCTGTTGTAGATCCCAATTCTAAAGTTGCCTTATGTTCATCTCCTTAGCTGAAATTTTTGAGAAATTCCATCGAATTATCTTCTTTCTCCATCTCTTGGGCACATTGAAATGTGTGCTCTTTCTCCTTTTTACCAATTTGATCAATCTGAACCTTCATGTTATCTTCATCTCCTGTGGCACTAGTTGGCCACTCTATTGTAGACTCCAATTCTATAGTCTCACCTCTGAGTTGCTGCTCATATTCCTCCTCTAACAAATTGACTTCTGTCATCTCCTCTTGTGTTGGTTCAACTCCAACCTCCTCCAGCTTCTCCTTAGGATGGTATGCTCCTCCACTTGTTTCCAACTTAGCCTGTTGGATATGCCTATTCTACATATTTACCCTTCTCTCCAGGGCTTCCATTTCCTCATATAACTCAAAAAAATATATGTTTTCTACTTCCTCTTCTACTGCAAACTCAAGTGCTGCAGTCATCTCCTGTTCAGCTCCCAGGATGAAAATTTTGAGCAATTCTGTTGAATGTTGTTCTCCTGCAATCTGTATGATTGTCTCCTAGCATCCATCTTCTAGTTCTAGATTGTCCAACCAATCCTCCAACATATTCAGATCTTTCTCCCATTGAGTGAGCAATTCATATAAATTCTCCTCTTTTTATGTTGTTTTCTCCTTATCCTCCTCTTTGACAGTCCTTGCTAGCTGTATTTCCTCTGCTACACTTGCATCACAGACATGGTTATATTTAATATAATTTTGCCCCATGGCCTCTTTCTTGGATTCTTGTTGCACCACCTCCTCATGTGCAACACTTGTACTATCATCTGTTGGACTATTTGGAAGGAATATTTGAATTCCCCCAATGATCAGAATGCATTTCTGATCCTCCTCCACCATCTCTCCTTGTTGATATGAAATCTCATCTGAGTTCATGAGACTTTGATATAGTCTCCTCTCTTCTTCCTTTCCCACCTGGTAATCTGGGATTTCTTTTCTGCCCTCCTCACAGTCTATGAGATCCTCAATTGATCTCATCTTGTTGCCCACCTAGAAATTAGAAAATTCATCTCTGCCCTCCTGAGCTTTCGATTACTTCTAACTTGGAAGAGTTTGTAAGTGTTCAAAGGCTGTGGCCTTTGTTCCTTATCCTACGAGCCCAAATTATTGGGTCTCTTCCGTGCTTATCTTAATGCTATCTCTTCTGAGATTTTAGATTTACTCAGTATCCTAAGGGTCTCGACCCTTCTACCCCCTTCAAAAGGGTTCTTGTGCCCTCCTGGAAACCTCTTGCTCAAAGCACTCCTTGATGAGCATTTTCCACAGAGTGTTAATCAACCCCATGAGTATCTTCCTCTGATACTCCTCTCTTTGAACTCAACAGAGAGTTCTCCTTGTGCACACTTACACCTACTCGATGCCCACCTGGCAGAGCTCTACATAGTTCTCAGTGTGTTAAGAACCAAATATCAATATAGCATAGAAAAACCTTAGAATAAGTACTCAACGCCTTGAAAAAGAGATAATTTTAGATAATAAGTCTCTTCGAGGGGGTAACCTCCTTTTACCCCACATAAATTTTCAAGTACAAGATGATTCCAAATGAAAATGTCTCCTTGGTATATATAGGAGACTAGGAGGTATAATTACAACTAA
>JZKD02S0322731.1:282223-296335 GCA_000966675.3 Picea glauca | reverse complement strand
TGATCTTATTGCATTTTCCTGAGAAATTGATAGTTCCTCCATCTGCAATCATTACTTGAAACTCTGGCGCTGGATATACAAAGAAATTGAGATCTTTGGCTAATTTATAGTGAATAAAATTATGAGTACTGCCATAATCAATTAGGACTATTAGCTTGTTCTTTTCGATGTATTCTTCGATCTTGAGGGTTTAAGGAGTGCTAATTCCAACCAATGCATTACACGATATCGTGGGAGTCATCTCTTCAAACGAAATTGCTTCTATAATTTCATATTGAGATGGTTCTTGTTCTTGTTCTTCTTCCTCTTCACAATCTATGTAGAATAATTTCTTCTCCCCACACTTATGTCCCTTACTGTACTTGCTGTCACAATTAAAGCATAAACCTTTTTCTTTTCTTTCCTCCAATTGTTGAGGTGTGACGACAACGCAACCCCTTCACCACCCACAAGTCGGAAGGTCCATGTGCACACATAGGATCTTCTCCTCTCTTTGGCCCGAAGAACACCAAGGTTCTTCTATTTCCCTATTGGGAAATATGCACCCCACAAATTCTCTTCTACGCGATCCCTCCTTTCTTCACTTATCGGAGGATCGAAACTCGCGGCTTCACAAGTTCACTATCGATTACTGGGCTAACGAATCCCCAAGACCCGATGGTCAGTCAACGCTGAATTTCTCTCACCTTGTCAGTTCTTCTTCTCTTTCGTGGTTTCGCAACTCGTGATATCAAACACTTTGATTTACCGACTCCTGATACTCGATGTGCCGAAACTTCGACGCACATGCACGAGTTGAATTTTCCACCTCCCGTCACTTCTATAAGAATATCAGACTTCACGGGATCGTGAATCCTTATGTCCTATGGTTCAGGACTTTACAATCCCTGAACTCTGATATGCGTGCCACCTGTCCTCCACTAACTCCCGTTGTGGGCCACACACTCTCCCATCGGGATATCGCGTTTCGCAAGTTCAAGCTGCAAGAGATTCTTACCTCCGAAATCTATGATGCTTCGAATCTCGACTTCCTAGAATCTTCAGACACACGTCCCCATGGATGGACGGTTCTAGGCTCGTCGGGATATCGCGGATCGCGATATCGCAATTCTCGTTGCAACAACTTGGAGCTTCAACCCGCGAATCCCTGATACATGATATCATGTGTAGATCCAACGACTCCTGTGGCACGGATCAATGGCTCTACCCCTCCTGAGCTTGAATACTTCCCACACCTACAATTTAAATTCCCTGCACCTCCTCGAGATTCTCCGGCTCACGGTGATTCGTGAAATCTCCTCAAAAATTCCGTCCGTTCGTTCTTCCTTATGCAATCCACGAAATGAAGAAGTGTCTCTCCATGAGACTCGTTCACCTACTTCGCAAACCTGCGATGCCTACTTGAAAAATTCAACCACAACTTCTCTGTGAAATCCTTCCTTGAATTTGAAGGTCTATCCTTTCTAAGCTTCCTTACGACTCTTAAGTTCTCCAGAAAGAAACTTGTGCGCACTCCTTGTGGCAAGCCTTCAACGACGTCTGAGTGTTGAAGTCTCTCGACTCTGCGCACTCCTGTAGCAACAGTATTTCAGTTCCTTACTCAGGTTCGCAACCCTGAAACTTTCTCTTGGCCTACGCACTCGTTGCACGGCTCCTATGCCCAACTGCACCCTCGAGGAAATGAGAGCAAAAGCTATCTCTAATTGAACCCTTCTGTCAACGCACTCCTTGCGGAAAATTCGACTGCACTCCTTGCAGGAATTCTCTGGATCAATTAGAGAAACAATTGAAACTCATCCTTTCATCCTCTCAGACTTCAATTCATACATGAAATCACATACACAACATATAGAAGCAAATGTATGACTGGAAGAAAACATTCATGAGCATAACATCAATATACAGAGAGTAACAAAAACCATGAATTTGAACCAATCTTCTTCTATTAATTCAATATCAGTACATGGGTGTTCTTCATACAGTTCTCTACTCGCTCTTCTTCTTCTTCTCCTATGCTCAAGCTAATGTTACAATGATACAATGAGGGTGTCTATATCCATTTTCCCTCTTGGACTCTAAAGCTATCAAATATAAAATTAAATTCCTATCTACCAGCATTAACTATATTAAATGCCGACTATATACTAAAGGACGAGAGCTATCTGCTCAAGGTCCATTACAATATACAAAGGCGCTTCATCTTAAATGACTCATTTAAGATCGCACAACAATTCCAAAGCATTTTCAAAAATTTTGTGCTGGCTTGTCCAGCTGTCCTCCGCTTCCATGCTGGTTCGCTTGATGTGCTGGCGATGCTCCTACATCATACTCCTCGTCTTGAAAACTTTCATGGGATCTTGTCCATGAGCTCCTGCACAGTCTGTCCATGATTTTGTATCTCAGCTTCAGTCTCCTAGTTGGCATATTCCATTGGATGATTCTTCCATTTGACCAGATACTCGAAGTATTTCTTTCGCCTGGTCCTCTTACTCACTCTCTTGTCCAGTACGCATTCCATCTGCGGCTTTGCTGCAACTGGCAATTATTTCATCGACTGGATCACTGGTTTCTCAGTTCCAGTCTCTGCTTCTCCCGACCTGTATGGGTACAAATATGCGATGTTGAATATCAGAGATATTCCGATCCCATCCGGTAACTCAATCTCATAAGCATTTTCCCTGAATTTTCTCAAGACCTTGCATGGCCCAATTTTCTTCATCTTCAACTCATTGTATGTTCCCCTTGGGAACCTTTCCTTCCTCAAATGTGCCAGAACTAGATCACCAAATTCAAACTGAAGTTGTCTCTGATGCTGATATGCTCTGCGCTTATATTCCTGACTTGATTTCAGCAGTCGCTCCTTCACCCTGTTGTGAAGTTCTTTCATCGCCTCAGCAAATTCTTCTGCACTAGCGCTGCTAGTAGCAGTCCGTTCTGAATCCCTCAGTTCAAAAAATCCTCTAGGATGCATCCCATAAACAACCTGAAATGGACTTCGGCCTGTACTCCTATTCACTGAGTCGTTGTATGCGAACTCTGCCTGTGGAAATATGTGGTCCCACTGGCTGTGGTGCTCTGTCACCAAGCTTCTTAGCAAGTCTCCCAGACTTCTATTCACCACTTCTGTTTGCCCATCCATCTGAGGATGATAAGCTGAACTAAATGATAAGTTAGTCCCCATCTTCTTCCATAAGGTCCTCCAAAAATCCCTATGAATTTAGTGTCTCTGTCCGAAACTATACTTTTCAGCAACCCATGAAGTTGAATGACCTCCTTGAAAAAAAAATTTGCGATGTGTGTCGCATCACTGGTCTTTTGGCATGGAATAAAATGTGCCATATTAGAAAACCTATCCACTACCACAAGGATTGAATCAACACCTCTTTGTGTCTTTGGCAAACCCAATACAAAATCCATGCTGATCGCCTCCCATGGCCTCTCTGGTATGGGTAAAGGCTGATAAAAACCTGCATTCTTCTTTCTCCCATTCGAATGCTGGAAAATTCTACATTTGTCAATGAACCTCTTGACATCTGCTCACATTCCCGACCAAAAATATGATTCACTCAGCTTCGCGAATGTTTTGTCATGGCCAAAGTGTCTTGCTAATCCACCGCTGTGTTTCTCCTTTAACAAGTTCTCCCTCATGGAGCATTTAAGAATTCACAATTGATTGCCTTTGAAAAAAAATCCCTCCTAGATCATATAATCTATCCAAGGGCTTCTGTCTCTGAGAATTGGATTCTCAGCTGCTTCATACGCTTCTCCAAAATCTGCGTCTCCTGCGTACATGTCCCTGAGATTATCAAAACCCAATTTTTTGACTTGGAACTCCTGCAACAAAAAACACTTCCTGCTCAAAGCATCAACCACTTTGTTAGCAGTACCATAAATATGCTTAATCAAAAATGTGAAATTATGCATATACTCTACCCATTTGGCATGTTTCTGATTCAACTTCTCCGGTTGAGTCACAAACTGCAATGCGTGGTTATCACTATACAAAACAAATTATGTTGGGATCAAGTAATGCCTCCACTTCTTCAGTGCCTAGATGATAGCATAAAATTCCTTGTCATATGTGGAGTATTTCAGTTTCTCCTCATCGAGCTTCTCGCTGAAATATGCAACTGGTCTGTCTTCCTAACTCAAGACCGCTCCTATGGCAAACCCCTCGCATCGCACTTTACCTGAAATGTCTTCAGGAAATCTGGCAACACCAAAATTGGTTGTTCCATTATCTTCCGCTTGAAGATCTTCTCAGCCTCTGTTATCCAGTGAAAATACTTATGCCGCTTCTTCACTGTGTCCATCATCGCTGCGCTAATTCCACTGAAATTCCTGATGAATTTTTGGTAGAAACTAGCCAAACCATGAAAACTCCTCACCTCGAAAATATTTCTTAGTGCTGGCCAATTTTTAATTACCTCCACTTTATTCGGATCCATCCTCAACTCATTTGCGGATATAACAAAACCCAGATAAATGAGTTCTGTCTTCATAAATGAGGACTTCTTTATGTTAATCACCATCTTCTCCTGTTGCATCTTCTTCATTACTGTAGCCAAATGCTTCAAGTGCTCTGCTACTAATTTACTGAAAATCAGTATATCATCTAAATACACAATGACGAACTTCCCGATGAATTCCCTCAGGACTTCATTCATCAACCTCATAAAGGTACTTGGCGCATTCGTCAATGCAAATGGCATAACGAGCCATTCATACAAACCTTCATTTGTCTTGAATGCTATCTTCCATTCATCACCCTCTCTCATGCGAATATGGTGATATCCACTTTTCAAATCTATCTTTGAAAAGTACTTGGACCCACTCAGGAAATCCATCAGATCATCCATTCTCGGCAATGGAAATCTATACCTGATGTTTATCTTATTGATCACTCTTGAGTCGGTACACATTCTCCAACCTCCATATTTATTTGGACTGAGTACTGTTGGAACGACACATGGACTCAAACTCTCTCTGACCAATCCTTTGTCCAACAACTCCTAGACCTGCTTCTTAACCTCTTCATTTTCTTGCGGCGTCAACCTATACGCGGCTTTGTTTGGAAAACTGGCTCCTGGTATGAGGTCAATATGATGACTCACACTCCTCATCGGTGGCAACGAATGAGGTAATTCGTCCACTATGATGTCAGCGAACTCTTCCAGCAGTTCCTGAATCTCCCCTGGTAGATCATCCACTCTTGTGCTAGTCAGAACAATCCTCGGCTTCCTGACAACAAAGAACTGTGGATCTTCCTTCTTCTTAACCTCAGTAAGAAGTTCCTTCCCACTCATGAGAAGAATTGTGTTTCTTACTTCTGGCTTCACCTCCTTATCCTTTATTGGAAGCAACATATGGGTTCTCCCATTCTTCTCTAGGGTATATGTGTTCATTCTCCCATCATGAATCACATTTCTGTCATATTGCCATGGTCTACCTAGCAATAGATGACAAACATCCATGGGAATAAAATCACATAAGATCTTATCATTATATCCTCCTATCTTGAATTCAACCAAGCATTGTTTAGTAAAAGTTACCTGGTGTCCCTTCTGTAGACACAAAACTCTGTATGGGCCTGGATGATCAGTCGTCTCCAGCTCCAGCTTCTCTACCATCTCTGTAGATACGAGATTATCCGTGCTACAACTGTCAACAATAACCTTGCACACCCTATCCTTGGTCTTGCAATATGTCCTAAAGAGTCTGGTCCTTTGGACTGAGATTTCCACCTCCTTCTCAGGTGTCAAAAGGACTTTTTGCATCATGAGTGATCTTCCGCCTTCTGCATCTTCTGTCTCAACATCTCGCCTCTGTGCCTTGGTGATGTGAGCTTCTCCAATGTCCTTCTTTTTCTCTGGACACTCGTAAGACTTGTGCCCATTCTTTCTGCATGTGAAGCATGTGATTACTCCACCTCTTCCTCTAGTATGAGAAAAAGTGTTATTGTCAGCATATCCGTCGCTCTGCTCTGTATGTTGTCCTCTCTGTTCAACGTATGGTCCTCGCTGTGAGGTTCCAACTTTCTCAACTTTACGCTGAGGTTTCTTCCATTCCTTCTTGGGCTTCTGGTATTTATCCTGGGCAACTGCCTTGCCTCTGGGCTAACTTCTGCCTCGCCCTCACTGACCTTGCTTATGGCTCAGCTTCTCTTCAGCTTTCAGAGCCATCCGATAAGCATCCTCCACAGTTCGGATGGTTACCATGCTCAATTAATCCTGAATGTCGTATCTTAGACCATTCAAATATCTAACAACCTTCTCATCATCTCTCTCCCGATGACCTTCTCTAATGTTCAGTCGATAGAATTCCTCAGTGTATTCTTTCACTGTCATCAACTTCTGTCTCAGGTTCTGCATCCTCCTGAACAGAGCAATTTGATAGTCTCTTGGGATGAACTTCGATTTCATCTTCACAATCATTCGATCCCAACTCTTTATCTTCTGCTTGCCTTTGCAGCGTTTGTCAGCTTGTAGCTCATCCCACCACAATGCTGCATGTCCTTTCAAGCTTGTAACATCATGCTTGACCTTCTTGTCTTCTTTGACATTTTCATAGTCGAAGTAGGTATCTAGAGCTCTAATCTAATCTAGAAGCTCCTCTGCATCCAAATTTCCTTCATAAACTGGAATATCCATCTTTGCCTTTGCACCCATTCTAGCAATAGCTTTAATTAGGCGTTCATTGGCTGCATCTTCGACTGCAACTTCCTCCTCACGTTCAGCCTCTATCTTGCTCTCGGAATCACTAAGATCCCCTGCACTAGCTATGCGTCTTTGCGCTGTCTCCATGTCCTCGAGTCTATCTTGGAGATCTCGCATTTGTCTCTCCATTTCTGGATTTTCTACCTGCCTACCTCTTCTTCGTACCTCCCTATTCTCTGGATCAGGTGACTGTCTTTCTCTCCTTGGCGGCATGGTGAATTTCCTTCTTCTCTGCTACAGAAAGCAAAGAGATATTCCCGCTCTAATACCACAACTGATGGAAACGCAACCCCTTCACCACCCGTAGGTCGGAAGGTCCACGCGCACACACAGTATCTTCTCCTCTCTTCAGCCCAAAGAACACCAAGGTTCTTCTATTTCCCTATCGAGAAATCTACACCCGACAGATTCTCTTCTGCGCGATCCCTCCTTTCTTCACTTATTAGAGGATCAAAACTTGCGGCTTCGCAAGTTCACTGTCGATTACTGGGGTCTTGAATCCCCAAGACCTGATGGTCAGTCAACGCTGACTTTCTCTCACCTTGTCAGGTCTTCTTCTCTTTCGTGGTTTCGCAACTCGCGATATCAAACACTTTGATTTACCGACTCGTGATACCCGATGTGCCGAAACTCCGACGCACATGCGCGAGTTGACTTTTCCACCTCCCATCACTTCTATCGGAATATCGAACTTCACGGGATCACGAATCCTGATGTCCTATGGTTCGGGACTTTACATTCCTCGAACTCCAATATGCATGCCATCTGTCCTCCACTTACTCTCGTTGTGGGCCGCACACTCTCCCGTCGGGATATCGCGTTTCGCAAGTTCAAGTTGCAAGAATTTCTTACCTCCGAAATCTTCGATGCTTCAAACCCCGACTTCTTGGAATCTTCAGACACGCGTCCCCATGGATGGACGGTTCTAGGCTCATCGGGATATTGCGGATCGCAATATCACAATTCTCGTTGCAACAACTTGGAGCTTCGACTTGCGAATCCCCGATACACGATATCACGTGTAGATCCGATGGCTCCTGTGGCACAGATCAATGACTCTACCCCTCCTGAGATTGAATACTTCCCACACCTATGCTGTAACTTCCCTGCACCTCCTCGAGATCCTCTGGCTCATGGTGATTCATGAAATCTCCTCAGAAATTTTGTTCGTTCGTTCTTCCTTATGCAATCCACGAAATGAAGAAGTGTCTCTCCACGAGACTCGTTCACCTACTTCACAAACCTGCGACGCTTGCTTGAAAACTTCAACCACAACTTCTCTGTGAAATCCTTCCTTGAATTCGAAGGTCTATCCTTTCTGAGCTTCCTTACGACTCTTAAGTCCTCCAGAAATAAACTTGCGCGCACTCCTTGCGGCAAGCCTTCAATGACGTCTGAGTATTGAAGCCTCTCGACTCTGCGCACTCCTGCAGCAATAGTCTTTCAGTTCCTTACTTAGGTTTGCAACCCTGAGACTTTCTCTTGGCCTGCGCACTCCTTGCACGGCTCCTATGCCCAACTGCACCCTCGAGGAAATGAGAGCAAAAGCTATCTCTAATTGAACCCTTCTGTCAACGCACTCCTTGCGGACAATTCGACTGCACTCCTTGCAGGAATTCTCTGGCTCAAATAGAGAAACAATTGAAACTCATCCTTTCATCCTCTCAGACTTCAATTCATACATGAAATCACATACACAACATATAGAAGCAAATGTATGACTGGAAGCAAACATTCATGAACATAACATCAATATACAGAGAGTAACACAAACCATGAATCTGAACCAATCTTCTTTTATTAATTCAATATCAGTACATGGGTGTTCTTCATACAGTTCTCTACTCTCTCTTCTGCTTCTTCTCCTATGCTCAGGCTAATGTTACAATGATACAATGAGGGTGTCTATATCCGTTTTCCCTCTTGGACTCTAAAGCTATCCAATCTAAAATTAAGTTCCTATCTACCAACATTAACTATATTAAATGCCGACTATCTACTAAAGGACGAGAGCTATCCACTCAAGGTCCATTACAATATACAAAGGCGCTTCATCTTAAATGACTCATTTAAGATCGCGCAACAATTCCAAATCATTTTCAAAACTTTTGTGCTGGCTTGTCCAGCTGTCCTCCGCTTTTGCGCTGGCTCGCTTGATGTGCTGGCGATGCTCCTGCATCAAGGTGTCAACCTTGTAGGTTGAGGTGTTTTAGAAGAAAGATCATTATTCTCTCTATAGATGTTAGGATTGGTCCTTCTAGTAGCCATAGCCATATTTTTACTTTCAACATTTCTTGCCACCTTAAATGCATTCTCCAATGATTTGGGTTCCTAAAGGAGAACCTCATGTTGAATGTTATCCTTTAAATTTCCTATGAATACATCAATCAAGTGCTCATCTGGAATATTTGTTACCTTTATATTCAATCTTTGGAAGTTGTCAATGTGCTCGGTAACTGAACCCTTTTTCTTGAGATTTATCAATTGGCTAAAGAGGGTATTGCTCCTTGTATCCTCATAGTGTGCTATGATTTCTTCTGTGAAAATTGTCCAAGTGATAAGTGATTTGCGAGCACAAAGCCATCGATACCATACAAATTGATTGGGTTATAAATATAAAGAATCATTTCATACCTTTTGTGTATGTGGCACATTATGTAGATCAAAGAATTACTCCATCTGAAGTATCCATTTGATTGGGTCCTTTCCATCAAACTTCCTCATATCGATCTTAGGAACATGGTTGGTCTTCAACCCAAATTTGGAGTTTCTCCATTCTTGATTCACCTTCCTTGTTTCCTCATCATGGATTTCATGGGGTGCATTTTCACTTTTAGGTTCCTTCTCTGTTATGAAAATTTTCAATACTTCCATGATCTCCTCTTTTAAACCATCCATCTTTGCCTCCAAGTTAGCTTCAATCTCTTGTAGTTCATCTTTTGTTACTATCTTCTTTTGTAAATCATTTATGTCTCTACGCATTTCTTCACTTTCATCAAGAGTCCAAGTAGGATTGTCTGGAGGCTTATTTGGTGTAGAAGTTCCCTTTTTGGGTGGCATGTTGGCCAAGTGTCACTTTTGAACCTTGATTTTGAGGTGGTTCTACTAGACAATCTTTCTTCTGTTGTATCTCCCAAGTTTCAGCCCTTCTGGGTATGAAAATTTCTTTTATGTAGTTCTATGATATTTCTTCTCTGCAATGCCATAGGTCTGATCAAAATTGGATGTGCCAACTAGAATTTACAGTAACTTCCCCACAACTTTTTGATTTTTGGCCTTTCCAGGATATCTCACTTGTATAGCGTGCCCCACACAAAATAATTGATATAAAATTCTGAAACTTGTACCATAAATAATACACACTATCCACTATCCAATGAAACTAGTCTCACTCAATTTGGATACTCTAGGAAGAAGTTATGATTCTTTTACCTAGAACACATTCTTGAGACTGGTCAATAGGACTAGTCAGATACTCTATCTTCCACAGGGTGTATATACAAATGTAAGATGACCCAGAAGATGAAATTTTTACCACAGATACCTTAATAATTTCTGTGAATATCCTTAGGATTTCAGGGTCTAAAACATTATAGAAAAATTTTTATAGCGAAAATTCTGCAATGACTCAGTTCAGGATGATTCCAGAACCCTATCTTGCATAGGCTGTATCTCCGAAAGTATAAGGCCTCAGAAGCTAAAATTTTAACCCAACGTACTTTGATCTGTCTGATAAATAACCTCCACGCTGTTCCTTTTGAAACATTGTATAAAAAAAGTTATAGTGAAAATTCCAAGGTGTCTCAGATGTAGCAGCGAAACCCCAAGACCTTGAGCTCTAATACCATATGTTAAGAACCAAATATCAATATAGCATAGAAAAAACTTAGGATAAGTACTCAACACCTTGGAAAAGAGATAATTTCAGATAATAAGCCTCTTCGAGGGGGAAACCTCCTTTTACCCCACATAAATGTTTAGGTACACGATGATTCCAAATGAAAATGTCTCCTTGGTATATATAGGAGACTAGGAGGTATAATTACAACTAATGGAATAAATACAACATAAATAAAATAACATTACTAATGTAATATGCCCCAATTAAGGGGTAATGAGCCAATATTAGAGCTTAACACAGTGACTCTGTCTCTCTATGCTTCCTCTGCAAAGTTTCTCTTCTAAGGTATTCAACAACCTAGAGGTATCTCCTAAGTTATTATCACTTTGGTGTGCCCTCTTGGCACGTTCTTTTCTGAATCCACAGAGTTCAGATGTGCACTCATTGTGTTGGATATAGAACCTCCAATGTTCTATTGTGCATTCCTTGCACAACCTAAAGAACCCAAAATGATGTTTTGAACTCAAACAAAGATAGAGAAATCTATTTTCCTACTACAGTTGAAACCTATCACACACCTACAACATACATTCATGAGACACATAAACACATAAACAATCATATGTAGGAAAAATTGATGTCTTTTTCATTAATATGAAAATTTGATTACAATATGTGCAGGCTGGACTACAACAGAGTCTCATCTCTCTCAAGCTCTCTCAAAGAACTGTTCTACCTCCTATTTCCTCCTCTGAGGATTTCTAACTAACTTGCAGCTACCTCCTATTCAGTAACAATACTACTCCAACCGCCTCATTTGGGCATACGATGCATCTACATATACAAGAGGGTTCATAGGGTTCCCTTCGACTACCTCTCCTATCGAAGTAACAACTAACAACTACTCAAGCTCTGTTACATTAAAGTATGGGAGTGAAACTCCTAGATCTCTTGTGATCATTCAGTTTTCGAGTGTTTCTCTCTTATTCAATCATCTGTTCAAAACAGATCTTCAGGAAACACTAGTTTTTAGATTCCCAATAATTAAAAAGGCATGCTATGGCGTTGAGTTGTCCCTCCACATGGGCTTTGATGACGATGCTCCTGCATCAAAGAGTGAACCTAGCTACAATGACCATGGATGAGTTGCATGGGATACTCACAACTTATGAGATGATAACAGGGAAAGACAATTCATTCACGAAGGAAGAAACATTCAAGTCATCCAAGAAGACAAAGAATAAAGATAAAAAAAATCCAAAGTCAAATTGTAGCTACAACAATTATTCATAGGAAGATGAAGAGGTGGAAAAATTTATAAGAAAGATGAAAAGATGAACCAACAAATACAAAGGTATGATTCCATTCAAATGTTTTAATTGTGATGGTGTTGGTCATTTTACTACTAAATGTCCCTATAAGAATAAGGAAAGTAATGAAGAACATAACTCTAAAAATAAAAAGAAGATTCAAAAGGGTATAAGAAACAAAAATAAAATTTTCAAGAAAATTCTCTGCACCAAGGAAGAAAGTTCATCAGACAAAGATGAAGACAACAATGGTGACACAGAGAGAGTATTTTTTATGGCAGTAGAAGAATCCAACGAAGAAGGCTCCAAAGAAGAATGCAAAGAGGCATAAGCCAATTAGAGAGAAGAATTAATGAACACCGTAGAAACTCTAAGGAGGGAAAAGAAGAAAAACAAGTCACTCTAGGTAGAACTAAAGAAGAAAGAATAATCTCAAAAATGAAACTCCAAAGAAGTCGAGAAGATGATCACAAAGCTAAAACTCCATGTAGAATAAGACAAGAGAATTGAAGAAACACTCAAAGGGAAATTAGAAGAAAGAGACAAGATCATTGAAGGCTTGGAAACATAGATAGTCACTCTAAGAAAATATTTTCAGAAGAAGGACATGCAACAAAACAACACCAAAATGTTGGATAATATCATTAGTAGTCAAATACCTTACTATGACAGATCCAGACTTGGATACAACTAGATGCAGATAGAGAAATATTTGAGCTCCAAAATGACAAAACAAGAAGTAGAGCCAAGAAGCTATGCAGAGGTTGTCAGAGGTCTCCCTAAGAAAGAAGAAGATTACAAAAACACTGGACCACCTAGAATATTAAGAAGTCAGTATCAACAACAACCAGCTATAGAAATAAATCAAGAATAAGAAGGATTCAGAATATTAACAACATTCAAAATATCTTCTACTCCCAGGTATCAAACTATTTTTCTTGGTTCATGTTATTCATGTAATAATTTTGAGCACAAAGTTGTGAATTGTATATCCAATGCCAAAAACATAAGAAACGATGAAGGCTATACAACAAATAGTTATCCAAGAAGATCTCATGAAGAACAACATAGAAACTACAACATATTTGGATCATTGGGTGATGAGTTATAATGATACAAGTGCAACAAATTTGTACATATCGATAAATATTGCAGACTCATTATTCCTCCAAGGGAACCAAAGAAGAATATCAACAATCATAAGCAGGATACACAAAGGATATGTATAAGAAAGAAATATCAATTCAACAATGAAGAATGCAACCTTTCTCTACAAGCTCAACACAATAAATGTGGATGATATGTTGACAATGGATGCTCAAAGCATATGAGAGTTGATAAGAACAGGTTTCTGACATTGGAGAAGGAAAGAGACGGATCAATTTCATTTACGAATGACAAATCAACCATAATTATTGGAAGAGGCACAGTCAAACTGGGAAGCAAGGATGCCATGGAAGGAAATTTTCTACTAGTCGAAGACATGAAACACAATCTGCTAAGTGTGATTCAAATGTATGATCAAGGATATAGACTTGTGTTTGATTCAAAGAAATGAGAGATAAGGAAAGAAGGATCAGGCAAGTTGGTGGCTACAACTTTCAGAACTCCAAGTAACAAATATGTGTCAGAAAGTTGGCTTAGGTTGATGGATAGTTGGTATGTATTGTTGGTTTTCATTGATGTCAACTATTGGAGAGTGATATTGTAGATTGATCTCAACCCTTGGAGAAATTCCGGTAGTGAATTCCGGTAGCACAAAGGTTTGGGTAATGGACCCAAGGTTGTTTCATGTATAATGGTATGAGTTTTAATATATTTGAAGGTAAGATTGGATATGTATAGTACATGTCATTCCATTTCCTGTGGTATGTGGAACGTCGTATAACTCCTCACGGTTAGAGAGTTATCGCCATGAGAAGTTGGAGAACCTGGGTTTGGGTAATGGACCCAAGTTTGTTTTATGTATAATGGTATGAGTTTTGATCCATTTTAAGGAATGACTATTCTATATGGATAGTAAATGTCATTCCATTTCCAGTGGTATGTGGAACGCCAAATAACTCCTCACGGTTAGAGAGTTATGGCCATGTGAAGTTGGAGAACCCTCATGAGTCATCTAGAAGCTCTAAAAGGTCAAAGTAGTCAAAGTGGTTTAAGATATTTTTAGAAGGTAAATAATAAAGTGAAGTGATGAGTGTACTATAATTCAAAGTGAATACAAAATAAATTATTTAAATAATAA
>JZKD02S0322731.1:213997-225421 GCA_000966675.3 Picea glauca | reverse complement strand
GGTCATTTGCCGATGATCGATTGTGAGAAACTCTCTTGTAAAATCTCTCTGTAATCTTTTTCTTTGCATTAATAAACTTCTCCAAGTGGCCGCGTTGGCTGGGGCCGTGGATGTTACCCCGTAGGGGTTTTACCACGTGAAAACATCGGTGTGTTGATATTTGATCTGGTTATGTGAGTGGTTACTGAAGGTGTTCATCCTCTGTTGGAATACATGTGTTGTCGAACAATCTTTTTATTTTGTGACTGAAGAAAGTAGCGCTTATTGTACACACATATCTTTTTGGCAATTGAATGTGTGAGTGGATTGAATTTCTTTAGCAGACTGTAATCTATCTCTTTGAGTGGATTCAGTGAGAAGGAAAGGGCCCACCTTCCTCACCGATTCCCCTCTATTTTGAATTCTAGATTACTCATTTTTCATTGCGAATGATTTAACTATTAGATATTTCTGAAATCCAACTGCTATTATAGTTTAGTTCCTTCTATGTAAATGTGCATAAACTTGTTTCATGAGAAGTAGAAGTCAATTGCTGAACATTGCTGGAGAACTTCTTTCTCTTTTTCTACATTAGGTTAAAATATTGTTTTGGAAAATTAAAAGTGTGAAATAGCTTCTTGCAACAAGTAGATTTCCTTTCTGCAATAGTATAGAATTTCTTCCTGCAAAAGTAAATTAGAAAATTAGATTAGGGTAGGCAATTCAGGTTTTTTATATATTCATCAATTTAGATTGCAATTATGATTTTAATTCTGTAGCATTCCAGTTGTATCAGGACAACTTTGTTAGCGATAATGTTTGTTTGTTTTGTTAAAAATAACTTCCCTACTACAATTAGATTAGAGATTCTTTCATAATCTAGGATAGACTGTGCAGAATTATCTTGAAATAATAGAATTCCCTGGGTTGACAATTTATATTGAACACTTTGATTTTCCATTCAATAAGATGATTAACGTGCCCAACATTTTGGCGTCGTTTCCAGGGAAGATAATTGTATATTTTGGTAAGCACACTAGTTTTATTTCTTAGGAATGAATAGTCTGCATGAATCATGAAACGCGAGAATGAATCCCCCAAAATACTAACCTTATAGGTACCAAAGGATGTGGAGGAAGAAATCCTAACATACTGGGAAGACAGACTATTATTGATGAGATTATAGCCAGAGAAAATTCCTCTTCAGGATCCATTTTTTGCCCTACCAATCCTCCAAGAAGACGTGATCCACAGTCAATAGAAACACTCCCTCTTGAAACATCATTCTCATCAAGGGCTGAAGCTGAAGCTGAAATCGAAGTTGAAGATTTGTCCCCAACAAATCAACAAGCAACATTGGAGAACATTGAAGATCTAGAAGAAGTTGTTTATCAGTAGAATAGTCACTAAGGAAGAGTGGGACGCTATTCATATTGAGTGGAGGGGGGGAGCACATATGGAGAATCAAGGGGATAATGAAGAAGATCTCTACCAAGAGAATCCACAGAACAACGAGGATCAGGTAAATAATGAAAACACTATCTCTACCTTGGTTTTTCCTATTTCTAATGGTCCCACACGAGGGATGGATCCTATGAAAAACATACCTATCTCAGCTCTCCCAAATTTTCATGGATTATCTACTGAAGATTGATGCAGGCACGCGCTTGCAAGCACATCCACTCATAGGATCTTCCTTTCACACGACCCGAAGAACTCTAACTGGTTCTTCTATTTCCCAATCGGGAAATTTGTACCCAGAGTAATCCTCGTGGGATCCCCCTTCTTTACAAATCGGGATATCGGACTTCGCGACTTCGTGAATCCAAAGGTTGAGCGTTCGGTTCTCGAATCCCCAAAACCTAATACAAGTCAACGCTGACCCTTTCCTTCTTCTATTGGAACTTTATCTATCACGATTTTGGCACTCGTGATGTCAAGAAACTCAGTTATCCGACTCCCGAGTCCCGATACGCCGAAACTCCGACACACACGCGAGTTTGACCTTTCAACACCTTCACTCCATCGGCATTTCGGAGTTCGCAATATCGCGAATCCTGATGCTGCGGTTTCGACACTTCTCGTTGCGAAACCCCGATAAGGTGTGCCACTTGTCCACGTCACCAACTCCTATGGCCCCACACTGTTTGCGTAGCCGTCGGGATATCGTGTATCGCGATTTCGCGATTCCCATTGCAATACTACGGAGTTTCAACCTGCGAAACCCCGATATGTGAATTCGCGTGTAAATCCAACAGTCCTCGTGACTTGGATCTACGAATCTGCCCCTCCTGAGATTCAAACACTGTCAAAATACTTGCATATTTCCCCTGCTTCTCCATGAGATCTAACGTCTCACGAGATGTCATGAATCCTCCTCGGAGAATACCAACCGTCCATTCCTCCTGATGAAATCTGGCGACATGACTATGTGTTCCTCCGTGGAAATCGTCCACCTGCGTGCAACTTGCGATTCTTCTCATAGAACTCCAGTCGCAGCTTCCCTACACTTCCCTTAAATGAATTTGAAGGCCTTACCCTTCCTGAGCTCCTCCATGACTTTCAAGTCCCTCAGAAAAAATCTTGCATGCACTCCTTGCGGAAAATCTTCAACCATGTCTAAATGTTGAAGTCCCTCGACTCTGTGTACACCTGTGGCAGCAGTCTTTCAACTCTTACTCAGGTTCATAACCCTTAACTTTACTTTTCCTGCGCACTCCTTTCATGGCTCCTATGCCCAACTACACTTTTGGGTGAATGAGAACAAAATCTAAACTACCTGAGCCTCCCCTGTCAATGCACTCCTTGCAGACACTTCAACTGCACTCCTTGCAGGAACTCCTTGCTCAGATAGAGAAACAATTGAAACTCATTCCTTCTCCCTTTCAGACTTCAAACTCTAAACATGAAATCATATACACAACATATAAAAGAAAATGTATATCTGGAAGAAAACATTCATGAGCATATCATCCAGCGTACATGCACAGAGAACAAACACAACACCATGAATTTGAATCAAATCTTTTTTCTATTAATCCAAATATTTGTACATGGGTGTTCTTACACAACTCTTTGCTTTCTCTTGCTCAAATTCTTCCTAATGTTACAATGCACAATGAGGGTGTCTATATCCCGTTTCCCTCTTGCATTCTCAAACAGTCTAATCTAGAATTAAATTCTATCTGCTTGCATTAACTATATTAAATGTCGTCTACCTACTAAGGACGAGAGATAAAGGCTCAAGGTACAATTACAATGTACAAGTGCGATTCATCTTACTGACTCATTTAAGATCGTGCAACAACTTCCAAAGCAATTTCAAAATTTGTGCTGGCGCTTGTCCAGCTGTCCACTTTCATTTGCGTTGGCTCGCTTGATGTGGGAGATGCTCCTGCATCATACTCCCTCGCTTGAAAAATTTCATGGGCTCATGTCCATGAGCTCCTGCATGGATTGTCCATGCTTCTATATCTCCGCTTTAGTTTCCTAGCTGGCATCTTGAACTGGATGGTTCTTCCATTTGACCAGATACTCAAAGTATTGCTTTCGCCTAGTCCCCTTGTTCACTCTCTTGTCCAGTATGCACTCCATCTACGACTTATCTGCAACTGGCATATACTTCATCCACTGAATCACTAGCTGCTCATTTCCAGTATCTTCTTCTCCAACTTTGTATGGGTACAAATATGAGATGTTGAATATCAGAGAAATTTCGATCCCATCGGGTAATTCAATCTCATAAGCGTTTTCCCCAAATTTCTTCAAGACCCTACACGGTCCGATTTTCTTCATCTTCTATTTATTATATGTTCCTCTCAGGAACCTTTCTTTTCTCAAATGTGCCAGAACTAGATCACCAACCTCAAACTGAAGTTGTCTTCTATGCTGATCTGCCCTGCGCTTATACTCCTGAATTGAATGCTGCAATCGCTCCTTCACCTAACAGTGAAGTTCCTTCATCGCCTCTGTGAATTATTTTGCACTAGCGCTCCTAGTCGCAGTCTGTTCTGAATCTCTCAGTTCAGAAATTCCTCTCAGATGCATCCCATAGACAACCTGAAATGGACTCTGTCCTGTTCTCCTATTCACTGAGTCATTATACGCAAATTCTGCCTGTGGTAATATACTGTCCCACTGGCTATGGTTCTCTGTCACCAAGCTTCTCAGCAAGTCTCCTAGACTTCTGTTGACCACTTCTGTCTGTCCATCCATTTGAGGATGATACATTGAACTAAACAACAAGTTAGTTCCCAGCTTCTTCCATAAGGTCCTCCAAAAATGCCTTATGAACTTAGTGTCTTGATCTGAAATTATACTTCTCGGCAACCCATGAAGTCAAATGACCTCTTTGAAAAACAAGTTCGCAATGTGAGTTGTGTCACTGGTCTTTTGACATGGAATGAAGTGTGCCATTTTGGAAAATATATCCACCACCACAAAGATTGAATCATAACCTCTTTGTGTTCTTGGAAACCCCAATACAAAATCCATGCTTATCGCATCCCACGGTCTCTCTGGTATGGGCAATGGTTGATAGAATCTCGCATTCTGCTTCCTTCCTTTCGAATGATGACAAATTCTACACCTGTCTACAAATATTTTAACGTCTGTTCGCATTCCCAGCCAAAAATATGACTCGTTCAACTTCGTGAACGTTTTTTCGTGACCAAAGTGTCCTGCTAATCCTCCACTGTGTTTCTCCTTCAGCAAGTTCTCCCTCATGGAGCATTTCGGAATACAAAGTTGATTTCCCTTAAACAACAATCCTTCCTGGATCGTGTACTCGACCCACTAGCTTCTATCTCTGAGAACTAGATTCTCAGTTGCTTCATACGCCTCTCCAAAATGCTGATCATCTACGTACATGTCCCTGAGATCATCAAAACCCAGCGTTTTGACTCTGAACTCCTGCAATAGAAAACAATTCCTGCTCAAAGCATCAACAACTTTGTTAGCAGTACCAGAAATATGTTTAATCACAAAAGTGAAATTATGCATATACTCAACCCATTTGACATGTTTCTGATTCAACTTCTCCTGTTGAGTCACAAACTGCAATGCATGATTGTCACTATATAAGACAAATTCTTTCGGGATCAAGTAATGCCTCCATTTCTTCAATGCCTGTATGATAGCATAGAACTCCTTATCATATGTGGAGTACTTCAATTTCACTTCATTCAGCTTCTCTCTGAAATACACTATTGGCTTGTCTTCCTGACTCAAGACTGCCCCGATTGCAAATCCACTTGCATCACATTTCACCTGGAATGTTTTTCAGAAATCCAGCAACACCAAAACTGGTTGTTCCGTAATATTCCTCTTCAATAGATTGAAGATCTTTTTAGCCTCTGTTGTCCAGTGAAAATATTTATGTCGCTTCTTCACTGTATCCATCGTTGCTGCGCTAATTCCACTGAAATTCCTGATGAACTTCTAGTAGAAACTAGCCAATCCATGAAAACTTCTCACCTCAAAGATATTTTTTGGTGATGGCCAATTCTTGATCACTTCCACCTTATCTGGATCCATCCTCAAATCATTTGTCGAAATAACAAACCCCAAGTAGATGAGCTCCGTCTTCATGAATGAGGACTTCTTCATGTTTATCAATAGCTTCTCCTGATGTAGTTTATGCATCATCGTAGCCAAATGCTTCAGATGCTCTGCCACTATCTTACTGTAAACCAATATATCATCTAAATACACAATGACAAATTTTCCGATGAACTACCTCAGGACTTCGTTCATCAACCTCATGAAGGTACTTGGCGCATTTGTTAAGCCAAATAGTATAACAAGCCATTCATACAACCCTTCGTTGGTTTTGAATGCTGTCTTCCATTCATCACCTTCTCTCATGCGAATTTGGTGATAACCGCTTTTCAAATCAATATTTGAAAAATACTTTGCTCCACTCAAGCAATCCATTAGATCATCCATCCTCGGCAATGGAAATCTGTACCCGATGGTTATCTTATTAATCTCCCTTGAATCAGTACACATCCTTCAGCCTCCATCTTTCTTCAGACTGAGTACCGTTGGAAAAACACACAAACTCAAGCTTTCCCTGTCCAACCCTTTGTCCAACAAATCTTGGACTTGCCTCTTAACCTCTTCATTCTCTTGCGACGTCAATCTGTATGTGGATTTATTTGGAAAACTGGCTCCTGGTATGAGATCAATATGATGACTCACACTCTTGATCGGTGGCAATGAACGAGGTAATTCATCCACTACTATATCAGTGAACTCTTCCAGCAGTTCCTGAACTTCATCTGGTAAATCATCCACTCTTGTGCTAGTCAGAACAATCTTCGGTTTCCTGACAACAATGAACTGTGGATCCTCCTTCTTCTTGACCTCTGTCAGAAGTTCCTTCCCACTCATGAGAAGTACAGTGTTGCTTACTTCCGGTTTCACCTCCTTATCCTTAATCGAAAGCAACATGTGTGTCCTCCCATTCTTCTCCAGGGTGTATGTGTTCATTCTCCCATCATGAATCACATTCCTGTCATATTGCCATGGTCTACCCAGCAATAGATGACAAACATCCATAGGAATGACATCACATAAGATCTTACCATTATATCCTCCTATCTTGAATTCAACCAGGCATTGTTTATTAATAGTTACCTGGTGTCCTTTTTGTAGCCACGAAACTCTATATGGGCTTGGATGATCAGTCATCTCCAGCTCCAGCTTCTCTACCATCTCTGTAGAAATGAGATTATCCATGCTACCACTGTCTACAATGACGTTGCACACCCTGTCCTTGGTCTTGCAAGCAGTCCTGAAAAGTCTGGTCCTTTGGACTGAACTTTCCACCTCCTTCTCGGGTGTCAAAAGGACTTTTCGCATCATGAGCGATCTTCCGCCTCAACATCCTGCCTCTATGCCTTGGCGATGTGAGCTTCTCCAATGTCCTTCTTTTTATCTGGACATTCATAAGACTTGTGCCCATTCTTTCCACATGTGAAGCATGTGATTACTCCACCTCTTCCTCTTCCTCTGCCTCTGGTATGAGGAAAAGTGTTGTTGTCAGCATAATATCATCTCTTCTCAATATGTTGTCCTCTATGTGAACTTCCACCCCTCTATGTTTGAGTCTGAGGTTTCTTCCAGTCTTCCTTGGGCTTCTGATATTTGTCCCGGGCAACTGATTTGCCTCTGGGATGACTTCTGCCTCGGCCTCTTTGACACTACTTTCGGCTCATATTTTATTTCGCTTTTAGAGCCATATGATAAGCATCTTCCACCGTTCAGATGGTTACCATGCTCATCTCATCCTGGATATCATATCTCAGGCCATTCATATACCTGGCAACTTTTTCATCATCGCTCTCCTGATGACCTGCTCTGATGTTTAGCCTGTAGAATTCCTCAGTGTATTCTTTCACTGTCATCAGCTTATGTCTCAGGTTCTGCATCCTCCTGAACAGAGTAATTTGATATTCCCTGGGGATGAATTTTTCCTTCATCTTCACAATCATTCGATCCCATCTCTTGATATTCTGCTTTCCCTTGCAGCGTCTGTCAGCTTGTAGTTCATCCCACTACAATGCTACATGTCCTTTCAGTCTTGTGACAGCATGCTTGACCTTCTTGTCTTCCTCGACATCTTCATAGTCAAAGTATGTGTCTAGAGCTCTAATCCAATCTAGAAGCTCCTCTGCATCCAATTTTCCCTCATAAACTGGAATGTCCATCTTTTCTCTTGCACCCATCCTGGAAATAGCTCTGATCAAACATTTGTTTGATGCATCTCCGACTACAACTTCTTCTTCACGTTAAGCCTCAACTTCTCTTTCGGAATCGCTGAGATCCCCTACACTGGCTGTGCATCTTTGCGCTGTCTCCATGTCTTCGAGTATTGCTCGGAGATCATGCATTTGTCTCTCCATAGCTGGATCTGTCATCTACCGATCTCTTCTTCTCACCATTTCCCTATCCTCTAGATTAGGTGACTGTCTATCTCTCCTCGGCAGCATGGTGAATTCTCTTTCCCTTCTCTGCTACAGAAAGAAAAGAACCTTTCTGTGCTCTGATACCAAACTGACGCAGGCACGCACTCGCAAGCACGTCTGCTCACATGATCTTCCTTTCACATGGCCCAAAGAAATCTAATTGGTTCTTCTGTTTCCCAATCGGGAAATATTTACCCACAGTAATCCTCGTGGGATACCCCTTCTTTACAAATCGGGAGATCGGACTTCGCGACTTCGTGAATCCAAAGGTCGAGCTTTCGGTTCTCGAATCCCTGAAACCCGATACAAGTCAATGCATACCCTTTCCTTCTTCTATCAGAACTTTCTCTATCACGATTTCAACACTCACGATGTTGAGAAACTCGGTTCTCCGACTCCCGAGTCCCGATATGCCGAAACTCCGACACACGTGCGAGTTTGACCTTTCAACACCTTCACTCCAACGGCATTTCGGAGCTTGCAATATCGCAAATCCTGATGTGCTGGTTTCGGCACTTCTCATTGTGAAACCCCGATAAGGCGTGCCACTTGTCCACATCTCCAACTCTTGTGGCCCCACACTGTTTGCGTAGCTGTCGGGATATCGCGTATCACGATTTTGCGATTCCTGTTGCAATACTACGGAGTTTCAACCTGCGAAACCCCGATATGCGAATTCGTGTGTAAATCCAATAGTCCTCGTGACTTGGATCTACGGATCTACCCCTCCTGAGCTTCGAACACTGTGGGAATAGTCGCGTATCTCCCCTGCTTCTCCGTGATATCTAACGGCTCACGGAATGTCGCGAATCCTCCTCAGAGAATACCGACCGTTCGTTCCTCCTGATGAAATCTGGCGACATGACTATGTGTTCCTCTGCGGAACTCGTCCACCTACGTGAAACTTGCGATGCTTCTCACAGAACTCTAGTCGTAGCTTCCCTATGCTTCCCTTAAATGAATTTGAAGGTATTACCCTTCCTGAGCTTCTCCACAACTTTCAAGTCCCTCAGAAAAACTCTTGCACGCACTCCTTGCGGCAAATCTTCAACCACATCTAAATGTTGAAGTCCCTCGACTCTGCATACACCTGCGGCAGTAGTATTTCAACTCTTACTCAGGTTCGCAACCCTGAACTTTACTTGGCCTGCGCATTCCTTGCACGACTCCTATGTCTAATTGCACTTTTGGGTGAATGAGAACAAAAGCTAAACTACCTGAGCCTCCCCTGTCAACGCACTCCTTGCGGACACTTCAACTGCACTCCTTGCAGGAACTCCTTGCTCAGATAGAGAAAAAATTGAAACTCATTCCTTCTCCCTTTCAGACTTCAAACTCTAAACATGAAATCATATACACAGCATATAAAAGCAAATGTATATCTGGAAGAAAACATTCATGAGCATATCATCCAACGTACATGCATAGAGAACCAACATGACACCATGAATTTGAATCAAAGCTTTCTTCTATTAATCCAAATATATGTACATGGGTGTTCTTACACAACTCTCTACTTGCTCTTTCTCAAATGGTTCCTAATGTTACAATCCACAATGAGGGTGTCTATATCCCGTTTCCCTCTTGTGTTCTCAAACAGTCTAATCTAGAATTAAATTATATCTACCTACATTAACTATCTTAAATGTCATCTACCTACTAAGGACGAGAGCTAAAGGCTCAAGGTACGATTACAATGTACAAGTGTGCTTCATCTTAATGACTCATTTAAGATCACGCAACAACTTCCAAAGCAATTTCAAAATTTGTGCTAGCGCTTGTCCAGTTGTCCACTTGCATTCGCGTTGGCTCGCTTGATGTGGGAGATGCTCCTGCATCAAAGATCCAGATGAGTTTTTGTTTGAATTTGACATTTTGTGTAGAAGCTATGACTACACTACCACTGCGCATAAGCTTAAACTATTTCTAGCCACATTAAAAGGTAATGCGTTAAGATGGTTCATGAGCCTTGGAGGTGAAAACATTTCAACATGGGTACAAATGAGGCAGATTTTCCTGAATAATACCAATAATACTGTCGAACAAGAGAACGAAGAGAGGAACTATTCAAAATGTCACAGAAGGAGGACGAGACCCTTGAAGACTTTGTGGAGTGACTCCAATACAATCTACAATGGTCTGGCCATCCGGATGTGAGTAAGGACATTCTGGAAACCATTTTTCTAAAAGGAGTTAGAGAATATTGTTTAGATATGTTGAATATGCTTGGAAAGGGAGATATATCTAAGGAATCCTATGAGGACATTGTAGATCTCTACAAAAGATGTTCTCGAGGATCTACAAGGAATAAGCCAACTACCAAGGATACTACTTTTTCAAGGGTACATAAATCAACCAATGGAGGGGAAACAAGAGCATAAATAGGTAATCTATTAGAAAGTTTCAAAATAGAGATGATTAACTCTTTTGCCTAAAAAATGGATACTATGCAGGTCAAACATAAATAGGCAGAGTCAGAGCAAGTATTATGCATTTTCTGTCTGAAATGCATAAAGAAACATCCACCAAGGGAGTGCCCACTGAATAGTGTCCAGGTATGCCTTATTTGTCAATTAGACCATGCCACTGATCAATGTCCTCCTCTACCAGGTGTAAAAGCATCAATGAAGGAAACTAATGAGGAAGCAAAGGCTGTCTATCTAATAACACAAAGGAGACAATGGTAACCAAGAGGTCAAGTTATGAATTCTCAATTCTCTCCTCCAACATTTAATTATTGGAACAATCAGCTACCATATGGCCAGACAAATGACCCCCCTCCAAATCAATTGCCACCCTCTTATCAGGATCCCAATGCATGGTTACCTATGCCCCAACAACAAAATCACTATGGGCAATGGAACCCATATGGGAGAGGACCTCAACAACAACTCAATTATCAAGGCCAACACCAACCGAACTTCTTTCAACAAACAGTTCCAACCACCATACCAGCGGCAACAGTTGCAATTGCCTCTCAATAACTCACCAAACAATCCTCCCTTATGACCTCATATTCCTGTACAACCTAACCCAAACCCAAATAATAAGGCCGTTCATAACATAGACATACATAATGTGCCAGCCTTATCTATTACTCCTATGCCTTATGATGAAATAAAATTAAGATCAGGGAGAATAGTTGAGCCAATTGTTCGCACCCAATTCGTCACCTGGTGAGCAAATCGAGGGTGCTTACATGCCCTGTTGGGTCTTGCATGGCATGACAGCTATGGAAGGAAAGGTTAGAGAATACAGAACAAACTACAAGATAATATCAACTGAAAACAAATTAAAACTGTGAAAAGAAACAACAAACACCAAAAAAAAAAAAGACATATGTCACCAATGGTTTTGAGCTGGTTGTTCGTGCTCTTTTCGTCAATGGGTGAGCAAAAAAGGAGCACTTACATGCCTAGTTGGGCTCTTCTAGTCATGACAGCTGTAATGCAAAAGGTTAGAAAGAAAACAATAA
>JZKD02S0322731.1:199450-213987 GCA_000966675.3 Picea glauca | reverse complement strand
CAGCATAACGATGCCTGAAATTCCTTGCGAAAACAATGTATCTTCACGGCTTTTTATAGCAGATCCTCGAGCGATTATGTAACCTCTTCAAAGTGTGAAAAGGGGCCCTTTAGGGATTCCTTAGGTCATTAACCCGCCTACCCTGCGGATTCGGCTTGGATTTGGGAGTCAAATCAGATTGGGAGTTGGTCCGTAAGCGGTTGAGAGGCCGACCAATTCAATAAATGCGTTGTTTTAGCAGGTGCGCGGGTTTTGTCATTGACAGCCGTGCATCGTGCGTGCATGCGCGTAGAGTACGTTCTTGTCCTGCGCATGTGCACGCGCACCAAACTACTGTGAGGCGCCCTTCAATTTTTGGTTACTTTGTATAGTTTTTGACCCTTCTGGAATGTTGTGAAATTAATTCAGTGCCATGAATGACTTCATTGCTGTTTTGACGATGCGGAGTTCTTGTCGCCATGTGCGGATGAAATTTCGGTGATAACACCAATAGTTGAAGATGCTATATCTTCAGAATCAAATACGAAATTAGGGGAGATACCATCTGCTGATATAGAAGAAATTGACCAACCCATTCTAGAATTAGCAGACCCACCATTCCCTAAAAGACTAAAAATTACCAAGCCTGTGGAATTACCATCTTTCAATCTCCTTGGAGAATTGCAAAATCTACAAATTAATATACAACTACTACAAGCAATAAGAGATGTCCCTATTTATTCCAAGACTGTGAGGGACCTCTGTATCAGAAAACCTAGATGAAAACCTAAAGATCCCCTCACAGTGCATGTAGTGGGCAATTTGTCTGAGCTAATGTTAGGAAAATCTCCACCTATTAAATATGGTGACCTAGGAAACCCTACAGTCACAGTTAAAATTGGACAAACATCTATTCCACATGTACTAGTTGATTTGGGGGTAGCAATTAACATCATGCCAATAGAAAATATGCAGTTTCTGCAACTCAAGACAAATATCCGACCTACTCCTATTTTTCTAGAATTAGCTGATCGCTCTACCATCAGTATAGAAGGAGTAATCGATGATTTAGTTATATAGACTCATGGGAGTATCCTGCTAATTTTGTCATTTTGCAACCCAAATCCCATATGGGAGGCCATCCTCTAATTCTAGGATGACCATGGCTAGCTACAGTTGATGCTTTCATAGGTTGCAGATCTAGTTCTATGACCATCTCTGATGGTTATGACACAAAAAAACTTACCCTGTATCCTCATGCTACACCCAGTACAGAACCTGAAAACTCTCTATGGATGGACATTGAGGATGAAAGTGCTATGCCTATGCTAACTATAGGAAAGGCCCTAAGTTTAAAATAAGATATGGAGGATGAGTTAATCAACTACTTTATTTGTGATCCCTTTTCTATTACACAACACACGCACCACCAATTGATCAAAGTCTTTGACCCTATGGCCCAGGAAGAAATGAACTCGGAAATGTTCTCAGAAACTGCCAACAATTAGAGTCATTCAGATGTAACAACAGATGATGAAACATCAAAAACTGAATTATTTCCTAGAGTCAGTTCTAAGAGCATCGCTGTGGAAATCGAACCTGGAAAAACCTTGAACATCAATCCCGATCTCTCCATCATTGAAACTCACTGGCTGATTAATTTACCGACTATACATAAAGAAGCATTTGCATGTGATTACATGGATATGAAAGGAATTCCCTCTGAACTATGAACCCACCATATATACATCAAATAAGAATGCCGACCCATTTGCCAACCGCAAAGGAGGATGAACCCAACCTTAAAGAAATAGTTAAAGAATAACTTCAGAAACTTCTCAACGCTGGATTCATCTATTCTATATCAAATAGCGAGTGGGTATCACCGTTGGTTATTGTGCCTAAAAATATTGGTTAGTGGAGAGTGTGTGTGGACTATAGAGACCTGAATAAGGCAACGCAGAAGGATCATTTCCCTCTTCCATTTATTGATCATGTTTTAGATAACTTAGCCGGAAAAAAATATTTTTCTTTCCTAGATGGATTTAGTGGCTATAACTAGATACAAATTGCCCCACAGGACCAAGATAAGACCACCTTTACTATCCCTTGGGGTACATTTTCCTACAAGGTTCTCCTATTTGCCTTATGTAATGCACCGACCACTTTCTAGAGAGATGTGATTGGTATTTTCTCTGATATGGTGAATGTCTGTATGGAAATATTCATGGATGACTTTACACCTTATTGGATTGATTTTGAAGATGCTTTGTCTAATCTAGAAAAAATGCTCAAAAGATGTAGAAATTCTCATCTTTCTTTAAGTACAAAAAAGTACCATATGATGATGCGCGAAGGGGTGGTGCCGGGACCCTTCATCTCTCATGTAGGGATTCAGGTAGATCCAACCAAAATCTAGGTAATTTTGGACATTCCAACTCCATCCACTTAAAAAGAGGTAAGAAGTTTTTTAGGGCATGCCGAGTATTACAGGAGATTCATTAAAAATTTCTCTAAACTTGCCTCTCCATTATTTATTTTACTAACAAAATATGTTAACTTTCTTTGGACTGACGATTGTGAATTGTCTTTTGCAGATCTTAAATAGAGATTGTCCACAACTCCCATCTTGACAGGGCCCAATTGGGCTCTGCCTTTTCACATTTCTTCAAATGCCTCAGACACTGCAATTGGTGCAGTACTAGGGCAACATAAGGACAAAGAACGCTACGCTATCTACTATAGCAGCAAGAACATGGCTCCTCCTGAGTTAAATTACACAGTTACTGAAAGGGAATTCTTGGTAGTAGTATATGCAATCAATAAATTCAGGCATTATGTAACTAGTTATCCAACTTTTATTCATACTGATCATACAACCATTAAATATCTAATGAATAAACCTATTACTAATGCCCGAGTGACAATATGGTTGTTACTACATTAAGAATTTGACATCACTATAGTGGATAGACCAGGAAAAGAAAATGTGGTTGCTGATTTTCTCTCAAGATTACATATAAATGATGATAATTCACCTGTAGACGATTCCTTTCCTGATGAACATTTTCTTCTAGTATCTACTCACACACCTTGGTATGCAGACATTGCTAATTATTTGGTTGCAGGGAAGGTACCTCCACATCTATCTCCTTGAGAAAAAAGGAAAATTATTCAGAAGAGTGCTAGGTACAATTGGATAGGAGGATACCTCTTCTACACAAGCCTGGACCAAGAAATCAGGAGATGTGTGAGGGATGATGAGGTTTATGATCTGCTGAAAGATTTCCATGATGGCTCTTGTGGGGGTCATTTTGTTGATAAAAGGACTGAGCATAAATTTTTAAGGATGGGCTGTTATCGGCCAAGCATATTTCAAGATGCCAAGAAGTATGTCCAATCTTGTGACAGTTGCCAACGCATGGGTCAACCAACTCACAGGGATGAGATGCCTCTCTAGCCTCAGGTAGTGTTAGAGATTTTTTAGATATGGGCGATGGATTTTGTAGGACCCATTCACCCACCTTCCAATCAAAAAGTCTATATATTGGTCTATACAGATTACATGACCAAGTGGTTGGAGGCAAAAGCACTTATCAGAGCGTCAGAGGAGGCTGTCTTAGAATTCTTATTTGAAGATATATTTGTTAGGTTTGGCATTCCCAGAGAATTGGTCACTGATGGAGGACCCCCTTTCACATCACATAAATTTGAAGCTCTACTCAGTAAATATCATGTTTTACATAGAATAGCTTATCCATACCATCCACAAGGCAATGGCCAAGTGGAAAGCACCAATAAAGTTATCAAAGCCATTCTTACTAAAACAGTGAGATAAAATCATAGGGATTGGTCTGATAGATTGCATGAATCTCTATGGGATTACCGAACTACTTGGAGGAGCACAACTGGTTTTTCTCCTTATGAGCTGGTATATAGAAAAAGCCCTGCTTTTCCCATTGAATTCGAAATCCAAACCTTAAGAACTGCATCAGTAGTCAACCTTGACTTGACTATGGCACAGAAAGCTAGACTGCAGTAGCTCAATGATCTTGATAAAAAGCGTTTGGATGCCATCCATCAAATCACAATGATTCAACAACAAAGAAAAAAATGGCATGACTGAGTCATCAAGAAGAAATTATTCCAAAAAGGAGATTGGGCTCTGTTGTATGATTCACGCTTTAAGGAATTTCAAGGTAAGCTGCGTACACGATGGCTAGGGCCTTACGAGGTAGACACCATTTTTCCCAATGGGACAGTCTGGTTGATTAATATTGATGGATCCAATACACACTTACATGCAAATGGTCATCGCTTGTGTTTGTATCAGCATCCACTGTCCAAGATAGAATTCAAAACTAGTTGTACAATTGATACAGATTATCAAATCTTAAACAGAAAGGAGCTTGCTCCTTCCCCTTCTAAACTTTAGGACTTCTTTTTCTCAGACCTTGTATTTAAATAATCTCAGCAAAATTTGCATTTCTCTGTTTTTAGTTGAAATTTTTCTATTTTCTTTACTATGCTAATAAAGCTTTGAAAGGTATCAGGCAATTATGTGTGGAAAGGTAGATTGATGAACATAAATAAATGATTAGTTCATGGAAGTTGAAAAACTTCCTAGAAATGAAGTAAGGTAGCGTTCAACCGATTTCAATGATGTTACACCTTCTTCCGATAAATTGGTCGATTTCAATATTGTTACACCTCTCTTCCGATAAATTGGTTGATTTCCATACTGTAACACCTACCTCTGACATTTTTGAAAAAGAACCTGCTGATACACTAATTACTGTTATTCTCTCTTGCCACTTCACTCTTTCTTTTTGCCAATGTTGCGGCTCCAACCCTCCAATATTTCATGCAACATCACCACTGATTAGACAATACTGATGCTCTCTATCTACAAGTGTTGCTTCATTATGACTTGACTTCACATATGGTGATTCCAATTGGCTAACTACAGTAAGGACTATGTCTCTGCGCAAGATGTCATTTCTCTCACGATCCCTCATCATGTCAGCTATTACACACCATTCCGACGGCGGTTGGATTGTGCGGTTACTCCGACAGGTCGTTATGTGTGGTAAGATTTTCGGTACATGATTAATCCTATTTGTTAAAGTAATGAATATATAAAAGCACAATTTCCTATTTACTAAGTGGTTGCACCTGGAAACAATCCTTTTAGTTGGGGGGGGGGAAACGTAAATCTATCCGTTCATTCTGAATTTTATACACACCTCCACCACCTTTCCACCCACACTTCTTTTAACTAAGACATTGTATTCTTTCTGTAAACCACATTTGAGCTTATTACATATCTGATTTAGGTGACAATTTCTCCTCCTACGTGCCTGTTAGAGTCTCAAGCAACATCATGGGAGGATCAACTGTGAGATATGAAACTGCAACCCTGGATAGTTTGCTGCTACACACAGAGGCCTACCAAATATTTCTTCGGGCCGACTGGATATCGTATTTTAAGAAGTTGAAAGAGTTTAGTGAGAATGAGGTATTGGAGTTTAGTCAAAATCTTACTGAAGGGTATTCAATGGTGAATGGGGTAAGGATTCCAGTAATAGAAGCCAACATTGCTGCTATAATAGGGTTGCCAAGAACAAGAGACTGATGGTTTAATAGAAAAACACATCTTCCGGATGCACAAAAGTATTTCCTTGTCAACACTAAGCAAGTTCAGACCAAGGGCAGAGGTGTAGATGTCAATTCCTTACCAGAGCCATGGGGGAAAGTTGCAGAATTTATTAAAAGGTACATTACCTTCGAAGGTCGATACCAAGTTGTTTATTTTTCTGGTTTCATCTTATTATCACATCTAAAACATCAGAAATTGATAAACATTCCTTATTTTATCCTCCATTCATTGCATAACATGGCCCATTTTGTAAAAAAATCCAAGAGCCCCAAAAACTGGGTTTCTAATCACATACTCATTGGCCTATTAATTCGCAGAGGTATGGGAATTTACAATAACCCATTACCTACTACAGCAGACTAGCCACAGTCTGTAAATCCAGAAAGGATTGTACTAGATCTTGAAAACACAACCCATGGACCTCTTCCAGAACCTCTACCCTCAACTGCAACAACAGTCTAAACCCCTACTATCTCTATCCATATGACGACTAAGAAAAGCAACCGTATAACCCGAAGCCATCCTGACACCAGACAGACAAGCCTCGATGACTTTGCATCACAACAAACTGTAGTTGTGGATGAACAAATAGATGAAGAGCCAACCACTCGACCAAAACATGTGTCACAACACTTGGCTACAACACCTATTATTGAAATCCTACCCCCTGCCTCTGACAAGAAAACCCATGCTCCTACCTCTGCATTACCTAAAAAGTGAGCAAGGATAACACGGTCCACTATAACATCAAGACTGCTTACCCCCTCTTTTGTGGAACTAACAATCACACAGAACCCTCCTATTGTTGTTGCAACCGATCAAGCACCTACTATCATCACTTGTGCATCTTCACAGAAAAGGAAACGTCCATTCAAATGAAAACCTCGAAGATCCCTTGACCAAATTGGATCAACAACAAATTAAATCCCTTTGGCTGCTATGACAAATAATTCTATAGAGGTATGAATACCAAGTTTTACTTTATGCACAGAACTTCAGGAAACTATATTCTCCTTTCAAAATGAATGTAGCCAATTCACAGCAGAATCATCAGTGACACCTTATGATTCTACGCATCCTATGTCCATTGATGACATCTAGATCATCGCAGACCCCAGTATACCAAAATATGCTCCTTGTGTGATTGAGGAAGAACACCTCGTTCCTCCTCTAGCAACGAAGAATAAAACCACTACTTTCATTTCCATGTTACCCAGGAGAAGAACCAGGTCCACCAGGTCTGCCAAAGCTACAATTGGATGGAAAGATATGGAGTAGGTTATTCCTATTCTTCATCCACTATCCTCTATGGTTGATACAAGGACAGTTCCATAAGAACCAACTGTCCATTTTGAGACTGGTCCACAAGAAACAATCCTGACAGATACAACTGTTACACCAGAACCAACTGCTCCACAGAAGATTTCCCCACCAAAGTTAGTAATATCCGAACCAACTTCCAATGTCAAGACTGTCCCACAAGAACCAGTTCTGATAGACACATATGTTACACAGGAACCAATTGCCCATGACAAGACTGATCCACAAGAACCAATCTTGACAGACACAACTGTTACACAAGAACCATCTACACAACATGTTGAGGATGTGCCACTTGCCCAATTGTTTGCCCAAATAGAGCAAAAGATCAAGAATACAAAAAATTCCAGGATCACTGCACTAATAACTAAGAATGATAACCTCAAAGCAGAGTTAAAAATCCTGAAACAGGAGGTGGTAGTTTCTCGACAAAAGAATCCAGATGGGATAACCTTGGACATCCTAGCACTGACAAAAGCTGTTATGGAAAGAAACAAATAACTCAAGTGTTTTGAGTGCGGAAACATTTACTATGAGGAAAGATATGAGGTAGTCAAAGTTCCCATCGCTACAGGACCAAAAACTGTCTCGGTCAAGACTAAACATGGACTTACTGCTGCACAAAAATCAGTAAAACAGAGGAGATCTCAACATCATAAATCAGCTCCTGGTATACCAGACGCTTGCAAACAAGAACCTCTGTTTTCTTCACGAGTTGTTACTCGAGCAACTCAAACTGATCCTATTCTCAAGAATAAAGAAACCCAAATAGATTGTTGACACAACATATTTCCTTTTTGACATAGCATTCTTCATTACTAGCACTTAGAAATTTCTCTTAACAATTTTGCACTAGAGGAGATAGTTATCTACTTCAGCTACAAAGTAAGGTTTGAATGTGTTTTGTATGAGGACATGCATTGTCTTCAGTTGGGGGGTATGTTAGGACCTAGAAATGTCCCTTTTTTATTACATATTTTGATCATTCAACCTTCTCATTCCTAAGCTAAATGACTATTATAATGAGCACCAAGACCCTTTTTCCCAAGGTATGAACTATTCATCTTGATTTTATATTTTCATTTACTTAGCATGTTTGATTGGTAACGTTCACATATTTTACCCATGAAATGATTTAACTAATGATCAAAATGTTAGAACAACCCACTTCGAGAAACTTGTTGTTGTTACAGCTATGCACCAATCCTGGAAGCTATTACATGACTTTTGCAACGGATGCCACCAATCCTAGAAGTTGTTACATGACTTATGCAATGGATGCCACCAATCCTGGAAGCTGTTACACTACTGCTATGACAAAAACCTATTAATCTTGGAAGCTGTTACAACAGATGCCACCAGTCCTATTGTTATACGACTGCTGCAACACCTGATGATTAGATATGCTGGCTCACGATGTTGATCAAGGAGAATTCTAGATTTTGTGTTAATGATATCTAACAAACAACTTGAGAATCGGGGATTCTCAAGACTATTCTATTTTTGAACACTGATTGACTCTGACTTTAAAAAGTAGAGCTTTTGTAATGTAAGGGGTTGTTAGTCTTTTTCTTTTGTGATTGAAGAAAGTAGTGCTTATTGTACATAGACATCTTTTTGGCAATTGAATGTGTGAGTGGATTGAATTTCTTTAGAAGACTGTAATCTATCTCTTTGAGTGGATTCAGTGAGAAGGAAAGGGCCCACCTTCCTCACCAATTCCCCTCTATTTTGAATTCTAGATTACTCATTTTTCATTGCGAATGATTTAACTATTAGATATTTATGAAATCCAACTGTTGTTATAGTTTAGTTCCTTCTTGGTAAATGCGCATAAACTTGTCTCATGAGAATTAGAAGTCAGTTGCTGAACATTGCTGGAGAACTGATTTCCCTTTTTCTGCATTAGGTTAAAATCTTGTTTTGGAAAATTAAAAGTGTGAAGTAGCTTCTTGCAATAAGTAGATTTCCTTTCTGCAATAGTATAGAATTTCTTCATGCAAAAGTAAATTAGAAAATTAGATTAGGGTAGGCAATTCAGGGTTTTTATATATTCATCAGTTTAGATTACAATTATGATTTTAATTCCATAGCACTCCAACTATATCAACACAACTGTGTTAGTGATAATGTTTGTTTGTTTTGTTAAAAAGAACTTCCCTACTACAATTAGATTAGAGATGCTTTCATAATCTAGCATAGAATGTGCAGAATTATCTTGAAATAACAGACTTCCCTGGGTTGACAATTTACATTGAACACTTTGATTTTCCATTCAATTAGACGATTAAAGTTCCCAACATGTATCGCATTCGATCTGAGTGGTATCTTCATTTCTCCCAATTCTTTGGCTATTCCTTTCATCTCTGTAAAGGTTGTGGGAAAAAGGTTGTTGTATTTGTGCAACAATTATGTGATGCTTTCTAGGATCTGTTCGTCCCAGTAATCTCCAATGATGGCCATTTTGGGCTGCTCGGTGGTCCATATGTTAACCTTCTTTATCTTGATTGGCACAGAGATGACATCTAATTCTAAGGGTGGTCCTTCCACATCTCTCTCGCCTTCGACTTCTTCAATCTGAATATCGCACGGATCATCTTCATCTGGTGCTTCCTCCTGTACATCATAGCATGAAAGTAGCTCCTTGACTGTTTTCTTATTCCACTAATGTTCTTCTGTGATAACTTCCACTTCCGATTCTGTAATGAATATGACGTCTCTGATCCGTTTCAGGGCTGTGTCTATGTTGGGGTTCTCATGCCTGAATGAGAAAGTGACTGTAAAGTTCTGTTGGAGTGTCTCCCATGTCTTGGTTCCTTTGCACATTTCCTAGTCTGTATACCAATTCGCTGGTATTCCCTCTAAAGTATGAATGAAGTGGTGAGACCATTCCTCTGGTGGCTTCATTTTCCATAGCGTTTTACATGCCTCTAAGTGTTTTGTTCGTGTTCCTAGTCCATTGCATTTCTGTTGTTTGTTACTTATCTGTTCTGCGCCAAACCTTATGCGTAGTAATCGTTTACATTGGTACCAATATGTGATAGTCTCTTTGTGTGCACCCCACTATCTTGCAGGTGTAGCCTTTAGTGATAAATCTAGTGCTATCAATCTCTGGTTTTCCAATACTTTGTCTTCGTATTGTGTCAAGAAAGTTTCGAAGTCATCTATCCTGTGAAAGCTGGGTGGTTCTCTGATTTCTATGCCAATCCACCTTACTGTGCGGTCTATTCTTGCACACCTTCTTGTGGATACTTCGTGTAGTCTTTGCTGGCAGTTTTCTAACCCGGTGTCTGATTCTGTTGTGCATGAAGTAATGCTCCACCAACTGAGTACCCCGTCTGTAGTTGGGTTTATATAGTCTGCATCGCATGCAGTTGTTCTGTACAATTGGACGATTTCTTCTAGATCCAGACAAGTGGGTTCTATGAACCTCTTGCCTTCTGATGGGTCGAGTGGGGATATGACCCTGTAGTCCCCCAAGTCAAATGTCATTTTTCTGGTTTTTAAGTTAATTATGGCCTGGTTGTCGAATGCCTAATCCAGACCAGGTAGCATCGGGTAAGGTGTTGTGTCATCTACTATTTTGATGACTTCAAAGTCTACCTTAGTACGCATGCCATCCAGATATACCATCACTCCTTTCAGTATACCTATTGGTAGGACTCTATGTTGATTTGCTAGCTTTAATTGAACAGTTGAGTATCCCAGTGTGGGTTCTCCCATGCATTTCCATGTAGTTTTTGGTAGTACATTCACTTCAAATCCTAGATCTAGTATAATATCTCCCATATTGAAATCCCTAATGTTAGCATTTAGTCTAAACTCTCTACTTTTTCTTCTTCTTGGGTGTAGGTGGTTGACAGTTTTCAGTTATGGCTTCTGTTCCAAATCACTGCTACATTTTTCTAGGATGTTTTGCAATATTTTGACAAATGAAGGATCACTTAACATTTTGATGCATGATTGCAAAAAGTATTTGATAGTACTTACTTGTTCCTTGGGTTGTATTCTGTTGGTATGGTCTAGTGATGGCGACATTTCATATTCTAGAGCTTCCTTGATCTGTTGTGCAGTCGGTGCTATGTCCTCCTTTTGGAATTCTTGTCGGGCTTCTGTAAATATCTCCTTCTCCTTATGCACGTTGAACTGCTTCTTGGGGTCAATGTTCTTCTTTACCCATTGGTTTTGCGTTGGTTCTTGTCGAATTTTGTCATTTCCTGTTTTCGTTCCTCCTCGAGTGACTATGTTGATGTTCCATCCGTCATCCTTTGCTTCGGCTAAAATCCACTGAACATTCTGGTTATTTTGATTCCTTTTTTCCTAGATCGTTATGAGTAATGTTGGACATTCCTTTGTATCGTGGTCCGATGCGCGACAATACATACAGGTCGTTGGTGGCAGTGGGTACTCCCATGCATAATGTTCTGGTTGCTGGAAATTGTGACATGTGAATGGTCCTCTAACGTGTCTAAAATATCCTCTGGCTCGTTCTACTCTTCTATATGATGCATGATTACCTTGCGGTGTGTTGTACTGTGGTCCCTGATTATACTGCGTAGTATTGTATTGGGGCTGTGTCGGGTTGTACTGCGACTGCACGTTATTATAAGGTTGGCGCAGTATTATACTGCTGTTGCGTAGTGTTGTATGGTGTTGGGGCTTGATTGAACTGTGGTGCTGCCTACCCAGTCATCATTTCTGCATGTACCCTGTATGCATCTAATGTTCTTTCCTGCATTAGCTCCATAGTTCTGCAATCTTTGTCGTCATGGCCAACTGACTTGCAAAAGGTGCAATATGAGTTCATTGGGACTGTTTGGTATTTTTGCAATATTGTGTAATGGTAAGGGTTGTGACCCAGTTTCTTACATATTTTGCACCATAATCCTCCCTTTGGTAGCGAGTTTAGCATCCCTGTCACCATATACTGTGCGAATGTTGGGCATTCATTCTTATGGTGTCCTTTCTTCCTATAGGTAGTGCACCAAATGACTTCTCATTTGTCCTTGTTCTTATTCTGGTTCAGATGAAAAGTTCTTCAGATCCTCCTTCATTTCTTCAATAGCCGGGTCCGTCTGCCGGTACTGATTCTCTTCCAATTGCAAGGCTGCCTGCAGAGCCTCTATCTACGTCTGAAACTTTTTTTGTCGTAATGGATATTTTAAATGTGGGAGTAGTGAGTTGACAAAGAGGTGCTGATGCTGCATATCGGTCATAAGGTATTTTAACTTTCCTTTTAATCACTTGAATCTTTGATCAATCTCCCATACCGATTCTTCGGGTTTCTGTCTTATTTCAATCATCTCGTTCATTTACTGATCCTCTGAGCTCAGCTTCTAGAACTCATTTATTAATAGTTTCTTAATGTCGTCCAGTGTCCTTGTCATCTCGGGAACATTGTTCGTGTCTAGACTCATGTACTAGTCTAGTGCGCGGTCTCTTAGCGTGATCGCTAGTTGCACGAGTTTGGTGTTGTCATCAGTGATCTGCTTCGCTTCCCAAATATTTGCGCAAATGAATAAATGCTTCTAAGGGTCTTTTGTTGCTTCTCCTCAAAGATCTGGTAATTTGATAGTAGGATCGTGTCCTACCATTCCAAATACTGAGCTACTCCCTCCTCTGCGCAGTGTATATACCTGACTAAGGTTGCCTGAACTGGCTCCTCCAGTTGTTTCTCCTTGTGTAGATGTACTTTCTGCTATCAGATTTCCTCTGAACTTTGGTTGTCTAAACGGTGGTGTTCTCTTTGGCGTATTGGTTGCACATGGGTTTATGGGTTCCACACTGACATTAATATGAAAGGGAGGGCTTCCTTCTCCTCTTGTTATTGGGCCTATTATTTTCCTCTCATATGTGGTGCATAGGATTTCCTCAATCTTCTCCACAACCCGAATATCCTCTACCTCTTCCTCATCGCTGGCCAAGCCCTCCCTCTCAGCTACGCGTCATTCCTGATGATGCCAAGATCCACTTAAGTTGGTATTCATTCATCAAGATTGGGTCCAAGGGTTCCTCCTCCTTCTTCTCTTTATCCTACCCTCCTTCCATTCCTCCTGTATATTTCAGTGCTTCCCCCATGCGTGCAGGGAAGTCTAGCTGTATGATTCAATTGTAATTACACCTTTGTTATATAGCAGTATATTGATAGAAGTATACAGTGATCGAATGTACCTTCCTCTGGGTCTTCGTAGGAACTCTTTCTTGGCTGTGTTGTATGAATTTGCTATGTCTACAGCAAATTCTATGATAAAGCCTGCCATAATACTGTCAAGTGAAAAGTTGACTATGTGGGATAATTTGTTGTTCACCTACTGGATTTGTACTAGAGTCCAATCTAGCTGTCAAATCCAATTCATCACGTGGTTATCCTTTAGCCTTAAGATCCACTTCTGTAGTAAATGTGGAAAATCACAAAAAAAGATTTCGTGTATCCGTAAATACGTATTTATCCAGGTATTTACGCGGTGTGATTCTAGGGTTTGTATTGTCTTTCTATGCAAACTCTAGCTCTTTAGTTCTCAACTAGCCCTCGATTTCTTCTCACATGGGGTTCTAAGGTCTCAAAATTCCCTTCTAACGTCTCATTTCTCTTCTGTTCCGCTCCTTCAGTTCCTGTTCATTCTATCTCATCTACTCAGTCCTCTCTTGTTCCTCTTAACACGACAACATAACCATTTTTTGTCTACTAATTCCCTTCTCGGGTTATCTAATTTATTGACCCAAGGTTCATGTCATTCAAGGTTCCAACAAATCCTCTAAAACTATAGACCCTCCTGGTAAACCAGAAGGCAACACAACACCCGGAAGGTACTGCGCATTCTCACCCAAGATAGCTTTAAATGGGTGACTGTAAGACTCAGGTGTTTACAGCCTAGGACCGAGTAGGGGATAGGGGTTTCTTGATTAATCCCTATACATGAGCTGTTACTATAATCTACTTATTCCTTGAAGTCACATACATATATTTCACAGTATAATTCTAGCAAAGTATAAACATATTCATAACAATATATTAACTCATTCATCAAACTTTAACCATTAATTGCTGGGAGAATGTAGAGACATGCATACATTCAACACATTATGCAAGTATTATTGTGGTTCACCCCCCCTAGGCTACGTCCACAAAGATTTGTCTTTGGCTCTTTTATTATGGTAGTTTTGCAATTCTGGAACCGTGTACTTACAATTCCCCACAAAACTGGGTAAGATCTATGTGAGACGAACTAGATCGCACCAAGCTCCACAACCTATAGTCTAATCCTCAGATCTACCTTTCCTCATATCTTCTTTGGTCAACAACTTACAAAAATCAGTTCATACAACTAAAACCCCATTACATATCACCTATGCTCATAATCAAAACAACAACAACAAGAACCATAATAAATCCAACCCTATATGATATTGTCGTCTCTATATTTATACATTTTGGGCTCTTCAACCATCTCTAGAATATTACCAAAACCCTAATCTTTCTTACGTTAGGTCTTTCTCCCATGCACATGTTGTTCTTCCTCCAGTTGTCGCTTTCCTTTGTGCATGCTTTCTTTCCCATGATCGTTCTTCTTTCCACTTC
>JZKD02S0322731.1:185435-198561 GCA_000966675.3 Picea glauca | reverse complement strand
AGTTTGAAAATAGATGAAAAAATACCTTTGAGAAAAAAAAATAAAAAAAATTGAACAATTTGAAAATAAATGAAAAAATAAGCATTTAAAAAAAAAAAAAGTGGAAACCTTATGTATCAGAAAATTTACAAATATCAAAAAATCACCTAAAAAGGGAGGGGGGTGCAACCGATAGCACCATTTTTAAAAATGGGGTAAAAAATTCAACCCCCCAAAAATCGAGAACTCTGTAGAGTTCTCGTTAAGTTGGTAACTATGTTCTAAGTGGACAAAGTTGGTTATGTGGGCAAAATGGCTAAGTGGATACTTCTAGATGAAGCTACTTGGTGCCAGGCCATTAGCACCCATTGAGCATATTGAATATCTACAAGTAACTGAGGTAACCAAAGGATATCTAAGACAAATTTCAGAGTGAAGGTGAAGTAAATAAGGCCAAAAATTAAAGGGAGGAGAAAGTTTTTAATGATGCTTTCTAAGGTATGTTATTTATAGGTCATCTCACCATTTTCACAATAAAGTTTTTTCTAGAATGATTCAGATAGAAAAATATGGAGGTTGTTGAGACAACATATCCAAGTAATTGTGATAACTATTTCAGCTTATGGGTCATTGTAGTTTGGGAGTTACACTCTGTGGAAGATAGGGTTTGTGGCTAGTCCTGAAACTAGGCTAAAACAAGTGTTTCGGGTAAAAACGTCATAACTTCTTCATAACAGATCCAAATTTAGTGAGACAAAATGAATTGGTTAGAGTACAATATGTAGTATTTTTTTACCATTTTTATATCCATACAGAAAATATTCCTCGCGTGGAATACTCTAGAATTTCTCTCTCTAGAATAAGACAAAATTCAGCAAGGTCTGCCATTTTTTCCAGAACTCCTTTTATGGGAGGTTCCAATTAGTGGAACTTGGAGGATTTGCATAGAAGACACTAGAGAATATTATGTATAATTTTTAGACATCTATGCATTATTGGTACAGATTTATTCTTGTTACAAGTTAGGGTTGTTGACTAATCCAAAATTAGTCACGTGAGACTAAAGTAAAGTTTGATGAAAATGCTAGTCTCTTGTTGTTGAATTTAAGGAAGGTTTGCATATCTGTGATCACATACACCAGGCTTGCTACAGAGTTACACGTATGTTTATATTCATGTTTTGATGGTTACATTTGGTCATGACATGGTACATTCTTGAGGCTACATAACAATGAGGTTTGACACATGATCTTGTGTAATGGTTTATGGTATTTGGTTTATGGAGAGTATGGTGTATTGCTATAGGTATCTTGTTGGTTAACTTAGTGATATTGTGCATATGGTTGAGATTTGACTTGATGATTTATATTTGTGAATAGATCATATTTGGATGATGAGATTGATGAGACAGGTTGAGGTGACAGGTTGAGGTGACAGGTTGTTGTGACAGGTTCCGTTGTGCATAGTTGATGCACTTTTCTTAGTATAGAATGTTGGTACAGTTTAACAATTTTTTTTCTGTCTACAAGCTGGGTCTTGTACTTGAGGATTGGATTCCTCTTCTCAGTTGGTGTTGATATTTGCAGGCTAGGTCTTGCATTGAGAGTTGGTGCTCTCTTTGAGTTGGTGCTGATAAACCCCAAGGATTGTAGTCCGTAATACAAAAGAAACTTATACATATATATGGTGTTCATTGTGTTATTTATTGTGATGGTGAATAGTTATTTATTGTTAATATATGTCATTGAGATATGTTTACATGCAAGAAACAAAGTGTGAATAGAAGTAATGAGTAATGCTGTGAATGGTGATGGCTAACTAAAGTTTTGTAAGAAATTGTAAAAGGAGCGTCACACTGATTCAACCCCCTCTCAGTGTGGTCAGTGTATCCAACACATTATTTATTTCATTACTCCGGGATTGGTCTCCACACCTATTTCCATACATTGTGGTGATGATAATTTGTAAAACGAAAGAATAAATAATACACTAAAATGTTGTATCAAATCATAGGACACTATAGTTCTTTGGAATCTTGTGTATATTTTCAATCTTTCCTCAGAATTATGTGGATGTTAATTCTTTCTCATTGATACACTACTTCTATCATCTAAGATTGTACCTAGATTTTGTGATTGGAAATGTCTAACAACAAATGTTATATGGGAAATGACCTTTATTATGTGAGGTAAGGATCTTGTGATTGACAATGTTAAAGCAAATTCTGTATGCAATGAACTTTATGCTATGAGTTAAAATTTCTACAGGTAGAGCACATGTAACTAAAATTATATGATAATTAGTCTAGAGTTAATTTTTCCTCCATATTAAAAGGCTTAGTTTTATAAGTTTTGGTTTGGGCGTTTGTGATAATGGAAAAAATACAGGGTGAAAAGTTTGAGGTGGATAAATTCAATGAGAAAAATAAATTTGAGTTATGGAAGCTCAAGATGTGAGATTTTCTTGGCAAGTCAAAGAAACCCGTAGATATGTTGGATGAGGACTAGGAATATATGGATGAAAGAGCTCTCAATACCATTCATTTATGTTTGGTAGATGAATTTTTGTTTAACTCATTGGAGAGGAAATAACAACATGCTTATGGATGAATCTGGAAAGCCTTTATATAACAAAATCCTTGACAAACAAAATATACTTGAAGAGGAATTTATACAGTTTGCGAATGAAAGAAGGTACAAAAGTTGTTGACGATTTAAATACTTTTAATACTTTTACATGTCAATTGACTAATATAGATGTAACAATCGATTCTGTAGACAAGGCATTCACACTTTTGTGTTCAATGCATAAGTCTTGGGATCATTTAGTCAACTCTATTATATTTAGCATGATATATGTCCTTGATTATGATACTGTTGTGGGAGCTTTTTTTTCCGAGGAAACACGGAGGAAATCTAGTCAAGAAACCTCAACATCAGAAGCAATGGTGGCTATAGGTCGATCTAAAGAAAGAGGGAAGAGTCTAAGAGGTACATCAAGATCTATGTCAAAAGTTAATAAGGGTAAGCTAAAATGTTGGTACTATAATAAATCAAGGCATCTCAAGAAGGATTGTTGGAAAATACAAGCATCCAAAGAGGACTCCACAAAGGAAGCAAATTTAGTTGAAATAAGTTCAGGTATGGTTGACAAGGTCTTATCTATTTGTAATGTTTTACAACATCATCGGGATTGGTTGTTATACTTTGGTGCTTCCCATCATATGTGTCTTCATATAAATTGGTTCTCAACTTACCAATCTTCAATGGAAGTGTTGTTTTTATGGGAAATGACATTTCTTTTAAAACTGTTGGGATTGGTAGCATCAGGGTTAAAATGTATGATCGTACTGTAAGAACATTAACATAGGGAGGCATGTACCCAAACTTAGAAAAAACTTAATATCTTTTGGAGTTCTAGATTATGGTGGTTATAAATGTACAGTTCAAGGTGGAGTACTGAAGGTGTCCAAATGCATCTTAGTAGTTATGACTGATAAAAGGATCGAGAATATTTATAAGCTATAAGTAAGTAATGAAATAAATGAAGCAATCGTAGTATCTAAAGGTGAAAGTGACTCTACTCGTTTATGACATCAATGTTTGGTTCATATGAGCGAGAAAGGGCTTAAGACACTGGTAGACCATAAGTTACTTCCAAGCTCAAATATCTAAATTTGAATTTCTACAAGCATTGTGTTTTTCGAAAACAATGTAGAGACAAGTTTAAAATAGGAAGACATATAAGTAAAGGTATCCTTGATTATATCGATTCAGATGTTTGGGGACCATCCCCTACAATTTCTCTTGGAGGATCGTCATACTTTGTAACATTTATAGATGATTACTCTAGAAATATGTGGATATATTTACTAAAAAGAAAATATGATGTATTTAATGCTTTCAATCAATTTAGAGATTTGGTTGAAAAGACCACTAACAGGTCAATCAAGTTCTTAAGAACAGATAATGGAGGTGAGTTCACATCCAAGGAATTTGAAAATTATTGCAAGGAAGCTGGGATCAAAAGAATTAAAACCATGGTTTATACTTCTCAACAAAATGGTGGTTTTGAATGCATGAATACAAATTTTCTAGAGAGAGAAAGGAGCATGCTTAGTAATGCCAAGTTGTAGAAAGAATTGTGGGAATAAGAATTTTTTACAACATGTTATCTGGTAAATCAATCACCATCAATCACAATAGACTGTAGGATTCCAGAAGAGGTATGTACAGGTCACCCTTATGATTATTCAAATATTAAAATTTTTGGTTATGAGGCCTATGCTCTTATTACTAAGAATCAACGTTCTAAGTTAGATCCCAAATAAAAAAGATATGTCTTTGTTGGGTATGGTGATGGAATTAAGGGATACAAATTGTGGGATCCTACTGCCCACAAAATCATCATTAACAAAGATGTCATATTTGATGAATTGTCACTCATAAAATTAGATATGGGATATGTTGAAATGAAGCAAGCAGAACTACCACAAATTCAGTAGGTTCAGTTGGAGACTCAACAATCTACAGGAAGGGAGGAGCATGAAAAATTTTTAGAGGAAGAAGATGAGGATGCAAAAAATATCCAATAAAATGTGGATATGCCAAAACCATCTCTATGGAGATCTACACAGGTCATGAATCTTCCTATAAGGTATGATGATTATGTTTCATCTGTGGATTTGATTTCTAATGATGAGGAACCTAGTTGTTATCAGGAAGCAATGGAGGTATCTAATAGTGCTAAATGGAAAGTAGCAATGAAAGAAGAAATGGATTCCTTGGAAAAGAATAAAACATGGGATTTGGTAGAACTCCCGAAGGAAAGGAAGGTTATTGGTTGCAAGCGTGTCTACAAACTAAAAAAGGGTGTTGATGATAAAGTTGAAAGGTATAAAGCAAGAGTGGTAGAAAAAGGGTATTCTAAAAAAGAAGGTGTTGATTTCCATGAAATTTTTTCACCAGTTTTTAAACTTGTTTCAATTTGTGTTGAGTTAGCACTTATTGCCTTACTTGATCTTGAGTTAGAGTAGGTAGATGTTAAAAAAATGTTTTACATGGAGATTTGGATGAGGAAATATATATGGAACAACCATAAGGGTTTGTTCAGGATAGCAATAAAAGGTTTGTTTGCAAACTCAATAAGTCATTGTATGGCCTAAAGCAGTCTCCCATGCAATGGTACATGAAGTGTGATTCCTTCATGGTGAGCCAAAATTTTACAAGAAGTGAGTATGATCACTATGTTTACTTTAAAAAGTTGGAAAATGGCATATTCATTATTTTGGTGTTATATGTTGACAATATGCTTGTAGCAAGCAAAATCATGGTTGAAATCAACAGGTTAAAAGCTCAGTTGGCTAGGACATTTGATATGAAGGATTTAGGAGTAGAAAAACAAATATTGGGCATGGAAATACACAAACACAAGAAAAATGGTACATTGTGGTTATCACAACAGAAGTATGTGGAGAAAATACTTATTAGTTTCAGTATGAATAATGTGAAACCATTAAAAACCCCTTTGGCTTCCCATTTTAAGATTTTTTCAAGTTTATGTCCTAGTATTGATGAAGAAAAGGAATATATGTCTCGTGTATCGTATGCTAATGCAATAGGAAGTTTGATGTATGTGATGGTAAGTACTAGGACATATATTTCACATGCAGTTGGTGTTTTCAGTAAATACATGGAAAATCCAGGTAAAGAGCATTGGGAAACGATGAAATGAATGCTTCAGTATCTTAGGGGCACAAGTAATTATTTTATCACCTATAATGGTTGCAGTGATTTGTTATGTGGTTATGTTGATTCATATATTGCAAGTGACTTGGAAAAAAGGATATCCACTTCAAGATATGCATTTACTCTTGCAGGATGACCTGTTATTTGGATTTCAAATCTTCAAAACACAGTTTCTTTATCCAATATGGAGGAAGAATATATATCTGTCTCACATGCTTGCAAGGAGAAAATTTGGTTAAAAATTTTGTTGGGTGAGTTTGGAAGGATGCATGAGAAGGTGAAAGTATTATGTGATAGTCAAAGTGCTATTCATTTGGATAGAAATCCATCTTATCACAGTAAGACAAAGAATATTTTTATTAAATACCATTTTGTAAGACATGTTATTGATGAAGGTGGAGTGGCTCTAGAAAATTTCCATATACAAGAAAATTGTGGAGACATGTTCACGAAACCAATATTTTTAGAGAAGCTCTGGTGGTGTTTGGTTTCTCTTGGCTTGCACGAAAGGTGATAAATAAATTATGGTATGATATCAGGTAAATTGTTTTCAAGGTGGAGATTGTTGAAACAATGCTAACTAATTTCCCATAGTTAGGATATGGGAAGATTTCTTAGCTCCTATTATTCTGCCTTCAGTTGAAACAAATCAACTAAAAATAGAATATGGATAGGTGCACATTAAATTGATTAGTTTTATGTAATTGTGGGAGAAATGCTATATATCTATGTAAGCCTGTAAATGAAAATGGGATGAGTGTGAGTGATGTTTGTAATCTTGTTTTGGCTTTGTAATTATCCCTTAAACAATAAGATAACTGATTATCATTGCCTCGTGGATTTTTCCCTTTAAAGGGTTTTACCACGTAAACCATTGTGTTCTTTGTGTGATTGTTGTTGTGTTTGAATTTTTGTGATCAAATATATTTGTGTTTATGATTCCACTGGTGCAACAACCACTTATTATTATGATATTGATTCTCTTTATCCAATGATATACTTACATTTTCATATGGAAATTTTATAAACAATATATGGTGTTAATTTTTTATTTATTGGTGATCGAATGGAGAAAATCCCACACTAACCAATTGACTTACTCTCAATGGGTTCATCATCTCATACCTCACATTTCACTATATAACACAATATTTATTAAAGTTTAGGCCATCATTCCAAATGGAAGCAATTGGGAATTTTAAATATCAAAATGAAGAACCATTAATTAAAGCTCGAATAGAAACATAATTTATGAAGTTGATAAATCATAATAATATGAATGGATTAAATAGAAATAGAAATAGAAATAAAATCTCTCTCTCTCTCTCTCTCTCTCTGTATATATATATATATATATATAGAAGGTGGAAAAAATTATCATAACTTAGTTCTCAACCAGTAGTGAGGACAACCATCACTCACTGGTTATTTCATGCTTTCTCATCACTATTATTCAAAGAAAACCATACCAAACAAAATAACCCGTTGGTGGTGTGTAAAGGGGTAGCTTACTCCTACCATATTCCTCTATGAGAAGAAGTTTTAGGTCTTACTCTAGGACCAAAAGGTATCTAGATAATGTAGGACAGTTGGTTTGAATAGTTGGTTGTCATTGATGTGAACCCTTGGAGAGGTCCAAATATGTCAAACCTTTGAGAGGTCCAGAGATGTTGGAATATTGATTGACACTTGTATGATCGATATTGATGGTGAGTTAGTTGGGTACATTTGATTTAGTCTACATTTATCCCATAGGTGTGGCTATGGGACCTAAATTTGATTAAGGAATATGGACATGAAGGACATTGAAATTGCAGGTAAGACTAACATAGATGGATAGTATTTGGCGTGCCATTTCCAGTGATATGTGGAAATCCACGTGGTTCCTCATGGTTAGGGAGATATGTTCTTATGAAGTTGGAAGCCCCAAGGAAGGGTTAAGAAGACCTAGTTGGCTGCAAGTCAATTAGTCAAAGGGGTAAAGTGGTTTTAAAAATAAACCACTAGAATCCCCAAAGTTAAGGAAAGAAATCCTAAAGTTAAGGAAAGAGGTTACCTATTAAAATTATAAATACACCTCGAGTCATTCACAAACACACAAGCACAGATACATTGCATATCTATCTAGTGAAATTGTTATGGTCTAGTGAGAATGTTATGGTCTAATAGTTTGGTCTATTGGTGAATCTAAAGAAGTGAATTCTAAGGTAGAAAAGGAAAGTTCAAGGCGAAAGTTTCATATTTGCAACAATAAAGGTTTGGACACCCCGAGTTGCAACAAGTTACAACAATAAGGGCATGAACACCCTGAGTTGCAAAAATAAGGGCACAAAAACCCTGAGTTGCAACAATAAGGGCATCAACACCTTGAGTTTCAGCAATAAGGGTGCAGACACCTTGATTTGCAGAAAGAAGGGTTCAGACACTCAGAGTTGCAGCAATAATGGTGCGAACACTCAGAGTTTCAACAATAAGGGTGTGGACACCCAGAGTTGTAGCAAGAAGGGCATTGACACTCAGATTTGTAGAAATAAGGGAGCCAACACCCAGAGTTGGAGCAATGAGGGCGCTCACACTCAGAGTTGTAGCAATAAGGGCACAAACACTCATAGCTGCAACAATAAGAGAGCGAACACCCAGATTTGCAGCAAGGACAATTTTCTTCTTAGATGGTATGGCATATGCATATGGCATGTCTTGAAGTTCCTTGTGATACATGGTGCATGGTTGCATATGATTGAGGTAATATTGTTATGTGCTTGAGACTTACTCTTGGTACTTGATATATGGTTTTTATGGTTCATTATTAGAGGCACTTCTTTGTGAAATTGGCATATACATGAGGATTTTCTTATGGTACATGGAATGAGTAAGAGTGATATGGTATATGGTTGAGACAAATTTCATGGTATATCGTATATGGTATATGCTACGGGGGAAATCCCCCTATACTGGGTCTAGGTATAGGCAAAGTGCTAACTTCCCTTAAAATATTGTTCTACCCTAAAGCTACCCCAAAACAATCTAAATGAAATGACGAGAGAGAGGAAAGAGGGTCAATGGGTGCACCTTTTTTCCTTGCGGTTGGTGTAGACCTCTTTTACTTGTTGCAGTCTCCACTATTACGAGTCTCCTCCCAAAGCTGACCTGCAAAATCTTAGGAAAACAATGCTACAACACATGAAATATATACTTATTGATTTCAAGGTTTAGATATAGATATAAATGAATAAATCAATAAAACATACAAATATAAGATTTTGGGACAAGGAAGAACTCTTTTATTAAGTTTGAAGACAAAAATGATTACAACCTTTGTCAGAAACTGCTCCACGAACTAGGTTCGGGCTCCTCTATCGTGGCTCCAAGTGCATCAATCCCACATTAGCTTCTCACAACCAACTTATCAATTAGGGAAGGATAAAGGGTTGTATAAGGAGAAAGGGTTTGAGGGGAATGCTGGGGCCAAAACTCAGAATAGGATGCAAAACTTGGGCTAAGAAGGGGAAGGGATTTTGGCAAAGTTTTCTTATTCTCTTGTTTGTCTTGTCAAATGACACCCCAACACCTATTTTTATATGAGAAAAATATGGTTATTCGGTTTGGGGGCGAGATACAAGGGGTAAAATGGTTAGGAAACCCTCTATAGCCCGTAAACTCTACCGAATTCCTTGCAATTTTATATTTTTTTCAACTTTTGGAGGTAAACGTGGGCTAAGTAGCATGCAAATCGCATATGTACATGGGCTAACTAACATGCAACACGTGTGTGTACGCAGGATATTAGTGTAGCAGGGCATGTACACTATCCAAAAAATAGTTTTTTAAGAAGCAGCCTCAACAATATTTTGGCAAAGTATGTAAGTGGAAAGGCCAATGTATTGTATTCATAGGTAAGGCATTTTTGGACTATAACAGATGCCCCCTGATATGTGAGGTCAGAAGAGAAATTGATGGTCAAAATACATTACAATAACTTTACACAGTGGGAAGGCATAGAGTTGAGTGAGCTCAAGACGAGTGTTCGTGAGTGTTCCATCTGAAATAATAATAATAATCTCTTCGAGGTGGGCATACGCATGCTCGAGATAAAATTAAGCATGGATGCCAATCATGTACATTAAATATCCATGTCACATACGACTACTAGAAAAAATATAAATGTCCATATAAAGTGCATTCACGAACAATACACATCAGATCTACATCTCAAGATCAATTGAAGATATACAAGTACAATATGATATGCATATTCAAGAAGCATCAATGCTTGTGGCTAGAGATGAGGACTTCATGGCTCGAGCAACAACTTCAAGATCTTCAAAAAATCAGGTAGGAGTACAATAGAAGTGTAAGACTCACTACCTTGAGGCCTTAGACATGCCATTGGGGAAAGAAAAGAGGATGTCGACCACCAAGCACAAAACTTCATTGATTTTGAATCCGAACTTGACTGGACTCTCGCAATGGTCAACTCATGAAAGTCAAGAGATATACTACAAAATGGATGACTCGGGTTGGATAAAGTTTCCCTTGGACAAAAGCAAGACAAAACGATGAGACTCAGGAAGCATAATATTGACATAAGTTTGTGATACATGAGGCATCACAAACTCTCCATATGTTTCGAAGAGTAAAAAAACAGAGGAGGACACAACTCTATGTAATGAGAATAACTTCCTAAGGTCATACTATATCCCAATGCTTGGTGAAAAAACAGAAGGATGTGCTTTTTCCAAGGGCGACTATCTTGTTGTCAAAAAAATACAATGTATATCCCATTCCCTCTTTTTGGAATATTTTTTTTTTTTTGGGTCTTCTTCAAATTTTTAACGAGCTTGAAAAAGAATAAAATAATGATATGTTACAAAGGAGCAACAAGGGTCGTGGGAAAGAAAACTAGTTCCAAGCGCATGGAACATATTGATTCTTAGTAAAAGGAGACATGTGTAGGATAAGGAAACTTGGAAAAAAATGCTCCATGGGTCAAGGTGTCAGATCGCAAGGGAAAAGAGTGCTACAAGGCTTGCATTTAAGGAATGGTTTTGAAGGTTTAGTTAATAGAAACATGAAGCCGACATTAGGCCAAAGGCACAAGGATGATACATGCGACGTGATTAATTATGACACAACAAGACTCCCTCCATGTGAATTTTTACGAGCCCAGAGAAGGTAAGCTCGGTGCTTTTTCACATTTAGAGAGTCTAAAAAACACTAATAGACGACTCCAAAGTGTTCCTTTTTCGTAATTAGTCCAATCGGTTCGAAAAAGAGTTAAAATTATATCGAAAGGATGTCTCTTCAATACCATTTTAGCGAGTGTGATTGAGACAAGATCACTCGGGTATATTTTCAATTTTAAGGAGTCTGAAAAGAGATTAACTATGGACTCACAACCTTTTTCTGAATTTAGTCTCCTTATCTTGAAAAAGTGTAAAATATAACTTAGGATAAATCTCCCAATGAGATAGGTTTCCCGAGGCATATCTTTTTCCTAGATAATCTATTGGCTTGAAAAGGGTTAAACTTAGACCAAATAGATATTCTTTCTAGACCAATTAATGAGTGTGTAGGGAAACAAGATCGCTCGACAATCTTTTCAATTTTAGAGAGTTTGAAAAGGGCTTAAACAAGACTTCAGGGGGGCTTCTTTTCTTAAGTAATCCAGATGCGATCGAAAAGAATAAATAATCTCTCATTATATGTTTCTTTCAAAGTTTAAACGAGCCCGAAAGAAAACAAACTATGCTCATGGGGAGTCCCTCAGAAAAGAGCCAGAAAAGACAAAGAAGAATGAGGCTTCAAAATGTAATCATGACGGGACTAAAAGGACTCCCACGCATATGGAGAAAACTCACGACATGGATACCAAAATGAAGAAAAGGATCTACCTAGGGAATCCATGTAGAGGAAGGATATACAACCTAATTACGACACTTCTAAAGCAGTAGAGAAGGTTCAGTGTTGTACTTTGGTGGGATTGATCCTATGGAAAAGCGAAAAAGTCAACAATATGAAAAATGTAGAGTGGTGAAAACCTAACTTATATGCAAATGTCAAAAAATGAATTTTACCATGGGATGTGTTAACACTCTGTAATTTACCCAAGGCTGTGGAGGCATTCATAGAGGCAACATCAAAACCACTTCGAGTAAGGGATTTATCCCTCCGAGACTCAGAGAGGGATCTCTCTGTCAAATTTAGATTTTTTTGAAATAGGATATTAGGCTAGCTATGCAGAATAAGATATGTTCTTGGAGTTTTCTAGTTGAGACAGCAAAAGAAGACCATTGGGCTATGGGGTCTGTGATAAGTTTGAAACTAAACACAGGTCTATAAGGTATTTCCACAGGGCAAGGTAATGCAGATGTTGGATCCTTTAGAAATAAAATGATGTAGAGAAGGAATAGACGAGATAATCAACTACAACAAAAAAACATTCAATAATTTTTTCATTGTAGTATCAGAGGAAAACATTAAGATTCTCAAAAGCATTGCACAAAGTATCAGGGATAAATTCTACATTAAATATCCTTTTGAAAATTAGAAAGAGAGAAACATAATGAAGACTGAGTAGAATCACATTCAACGAAGAAAGAAAACTTCACCAATCACCGACATATAGGAATCCTGTGAAAAAGTCCATTTGTATTCCTGGTGAATCAAAAAAATATTACAGAGAATAGCCTTCTTGGGTGCCAGAATTAACCACCCTTTTACACTAAAATCATATGAATAAATAGGAGAGATCCCCCAAAAATTTTAGGAATTCGGATTCAACCACCTTGCCCAAAAATAGCCACAAATCCCCAAAAATCCTAAACTCTCCACCATGAAAGACGGGCCAAATTTATGCAAAAAAGGGGTTCATACAAACATATGTTTCTCTTAAATGCTGACACCAAGGAAAAGAATTAAGGATTTTATTGTATAGGGGCATGTGCTGGACAAAAACCTCCTTTGGTTTTTCCAAATTCGCCTCTAGCTCACCGTAACAGCTCCCGCAAAATCAGGACTGTAACAGAAAAATGAAAAACTGGAAAAAAGGGTCTCGAAGATGGCTTCGATTCTCCCTCATAATGGAACCTGTGAAAAAAATGAGAGAGGTTTGTGTTCTTCATCCCGTTACAGAGAAAAACATATCTCTGTTTTTAAAAATTCGTTTTCATTTTCCGATAATCTACTTCGGAAGAAGACTGGTCAAAACTGGAAAAACAATGGTTTTGTGAAAATAGGGGAGGGCAGTTTTGGAGAGGTAAGTGGTATTTCATATCCCCCTTGAGGTGGTAAGTGGTATTGGGAGGGGGGGGTTCGAAATAAACTGGAGGTGACAAGTGTCCCTCCCAATACCACTATTTCGGACCCCCCCCTCCGTTAAAGTTCGAAAATCACGGGGGGTC
>JZKD02S0322731.1:137160-175420 GCA_000966675.3 Picea glauca | reverse complement strand
TCCCTTTCTCTTTGGTGTTTTCTTTCCACTAATACAATCCTTTCCATTGGTGGCATGAGTCTTGTTTGTTCTTTGTTCTAATGTCCTTATGCATTCTAGTTTAATTTCTGTTATTGTTTTTAGCTTAGTCTTTTGTTTATATTACTTGCTTAGTATTTCTAACTTTTGCATTAACTGTTGTCTTGCCTAGCTAACCCAACTGGGCTTGTAAGCACCTCTATTTTTCTCATTTAGGTGACAAAAGATGCGGAACAGATTGGCGACTCCACTGGGGAAAGGTATCAATTTCCTACCCCATTTGGGTTATTTTAGCTCTTCTTTTTGTTTCTTTAACTTGTAGGGACCATAGCCGGCCCAAGCTGACTTGCAAAAAGCCAAATTCAAAGCTGAGTAGAGAGAGTTTCATTCGAAATTTTCTTCACGGTCATGTAATAGACAATGCGCACATGTTTTAACCCATACGCATGTGTTCAGCGCACGTGCACCAAAATTGATATATTGTTCAATGCCTTTTATGCACCAATGCCCAAAATCCCCCTTCAATTTGTGCAGTGGCACTCACAACGCCTCTATCTACTCTGAGACCCATGCACCTGTGCAGAAAACACACACATTGTAATATTTTTATGATCTGTGGAGGGCCCATAGCCTTCTTAAAATTGATTCCATGCATATTGTAATCTACACCACACTTACTTTCCCCCTCCATATAAAGGGATTAGTCAAAACATAGGCACTTAGGGGGTTAAAATCATTGTTTACTCTTTTTCTTTCATTTTTATCCACATGGATGGCTTGCTTTGACTAAAAGTATAAGTTGGAATCAGTTTTAAAATCGCATATAAAACTTGCATTGGGACTAGAAATTGGATATCAATCATTGTTTATGCTCTTCTCTCGTGCTCCAAAGTGATCTTGAGAGGCAGAAAGAGGTTAAAGGAAAATTTCATCTCCCTTAAGAAGACAGAATCTTTAGGAGAGGAAAACAGCGCCCTCGAGACTCCTCTTAGTTTATTTTTCAAACACATCTTAAGATTGTAAAGGACCATATGCCCACATGCTAAAAAGATAGGATAGTGTTGAAATTTTATTTCTTAGATTAAATCACTAGGGAAGTTTAAAATTTTTTTGTAACGGGCCCATACATGCCCACATGTGCACAATATAGGATAGTTTCAAAGCTTTCTTAGATTAAATCACAATAGGGAGTTAAAGGATTGATAAGGACCCACATGTCCACATGTTAGTTTCCAAGGGATTTTAAAATTCCGCAAGGTTGTACCAATAACACATAGTAACTTAGGTAATCAACACTTGTAAGGACCAAGCGAAGTCCACATGCAACAAGGTGACACCTAAATTATTAAAAACTTGGCACACTTTCACTTGTTCACACACAAAGAGCACCAATCACTCACATAGTTTTTTTCTAGAGATTGTGGAGGCTTGAGTAATTTTCCTTCAACAGGATTCCGAAACACCCCACCCATTTTCTTGAAAAAACTATCCATTCCCATTTAAATTTCAACGAGGTTGGTTCACACCCCCAATCTCTCAAACAAACACATCTAAATTTTTTATTAAAAAACTCACTACGTTTTCCTCCACAGGAGGTGCCAAAAGAAGTTTTAAGTCTAGGTAGGATCTCGGGGATAGGCATCCAAATAACTCCCCGTTATCTGGTTCTCACGTGGTCAAAACAATAGAGGTTGACAAATAGGGAACTTTCAAATCCTTCAAGTCAAGTGTTCCTACACCATAAGGCAGGGAGATACCCGTGAAGGGTTGAAGGCTAAGGTCCAGTTGTTCTGCGTGTCCCCCCTTGAGGCACCCACATCTTGGACGGGATCTAGCCTGTGACCCATTTCTGAGGTGGAAAACCTAAATTACACACTTTCAACGAGGTACCTAGTGACCAAATTTTAGGACATCTACCCAAGTGGAAATTGTGGGCTGCAATTGTACCTTTATCAGATTTTGTGTGGCTATTGGGAAATATCGCCATCTCTTTCGAGATATGCCCCCTCTACCCCTCATTATAATTGATTGCTTCATCCTTCACTAGTTTCTCTTCCGGTGGCTTCAGACCCCATTGTCGAGTACTATTGGAAGGTCCAATGCTATTTAAGAGGAAGGACGTTACGTCTTTTAGGACATGAGAATTATTTTTCTTTGTTCTCCCACGCGGACAAAATCCACCTATCCACATATAAGTTTATTTATCAAAACGCTTTATGTATGATACCCTTGTGATTTCATCTAATTGTGAAATATATTGTGAAGGTTCGAATATCACGACAAAGGATCTTGTTCATTTATTTCTCTCATCACCATTTGCACACATCCACTTAGCTAGTCAGACATCATAGGGGACCCACAGAACCCCCATCATTTCAGACGCTTGCTAAATCTCCCTCCTATTCTAGGGGGAGTTCCTAGTCTTTCCAACTCATCGACTCCACCATCTCATAAGCCCGTGAGTGCCACTGTTTTGGGATCAACTTTTCTTGGTTCCACTTCTTCCCAAGGTCAACCATCCACTCGCTCTCCATTACACAGAAGCAGGGGGCCAACTTCTTCTCAAGGGGGAAGTACAAACCCACCTAGTCCCTCAAGGGTCAGGTACCTAAACCACTCACACTATGGCCGAAACTAATCCTCCACCACCACCTCATATTCCATACTTGGCTTCCCTCAACATACCGGATTTAACTAAACTCACCAATGATCCTATATCGCACAACCCCACATGGCCTGCAATGCCTACCAAACTACCTTCAAACATCCCCAAGTTTGAAGGAAAAGCAGGAGACAATCCCGCCAACCATATCATGACCTTTCACTTATGGTCCTCTTCAAACAGCATCACGAATGATTTTGTCCGTTTGAGATTATTTCAACGCACACTCACTGGCCCATCTGCCAAATGGTATGTAGAAGAAAATTCTAGGTCCCATGTGACCTTTGAATCCTTGGCCAAAGCATTTTTGACCTTCTTTAAACTACCAATTCATCATGACATTGGCCTCAAACTACTCTCAGAGTTCAAACAAACCTCCTCCATGCACATTGCTGACCACATTCATGAGTGGCATTGACGACGTAGTCTCTGCAAAGCTGACGCTACCCCAGAACAATGTCTCAATTGGTTTCTCAAATCACTTATTTCCCTCCTTACCAAAGATGTGGCTTCCACCTTCCCCTAGTCTAAAGAAGAATCCATTTGAAAGACCCAACAGTTCGAACTCATTTATGAATAGTCTGGGTACCTATATACGGTACTTCCGGATGCCCCAAGACCCATGCCATTCATCCAAGACAAACCTGGGATGTCTCACTCAGCAGATGGATTGATTCGTAACACCACACACCACAAACCACAACCTCAACAACCACCCATGTATGGCATACCCCAATATCTGTTGGCATATGGAGGAATCCCTTATTATCCTCCTCACCCTCATCAACAACCATACTCTTTTTCCCTACCTCCACCCAAAAGTGGACCCCAGCTAACACCTACAATACATCCACCTATCCAACCAAGTTCTGGTACCCCCTCTACCTTATCCTATACCCTAAGCACTAGTGAAAGTGCCACACCTTCCTATGTACCTTACGGATCCTTTCCGCAACATAATCCATACTTTCCATTTCTTGGCCCTCCACAGCCCATGGCTCCACCACAAGGACACCCACACGCTGGGGTTAATTTTGTTCAGCCCTCTCTTATTCAACAATATCAAAATTTTGAACAACTGAATATGGCAAACTCGACCCATCAGTCGAATAATGCCAAAAATAAAGGGAAAATCTAGAACAATAATAATCCAGGGAAAGGAGGGAATCATCCCCAACAAAACCAACCTCCTGGGGGAAACCAGAACCCTCAAGGGGGTAATAATAACAAACACCAAGGGAAAAATAACAACAACCTTCGAACCAACTTCCCTTGTGCCCTTTATAGTGAGTTTGGTCACTATACTCACCATTTCCCTCAAATCATTGACTTTAACCGAATGAACGACTCTGTGAATGGACCATGTCCTCCAACAAAACCTACCCCTTAGTAGGCCCCACAACAATATGTGCAACAACCACCCCCAACCATGATGCAAAACCCCTTTCCACACTAAGGGGTGATGAACACCCAACAAGACATGAAGCCTACCCCACCACAGTTGGGACAATATCCCAATCCAGGCAATCCTATAGATCACACTATCCTCCTCACCAGTGAGGAAGAAGTCCTTCTACAAATGTATAGTCATCAATACAACACACCCCCTGAGTCTAATCCTACCACCTTGGAAGCACCCCCAGTCACAACTAGACCCCCATTGATAATTCCTCGCCCTAATATTGAAACCCCCCTTTGTATTCCTCGCATCCCATTGTGCAGGAATGCCCACAACCCTTAGGCTCGAGTGGCTCATAATTATAGTTTGGTCGATGACTTGGCACAATATTCGACTGCCATGCCAGTCTTAGAAGTCCTTCAAACTTTCCCCACTCAGCGGAAGTCATTACTTTTTGCCCTGGGGGCATTCAACCCTAATGATACCCAACTCATCACATTTGATCTCGATAGTGAAGAACCTCACCTCCCCACTCTTATCGCTTTTCAAATACCAGTTAAAATCTAGAACATTACAGTTCAGCGATGCATCATTGATGAAGATGCATCCACATGCATCATGTCCAAATCCGTATGGCAAAAAATTGGTTCCCCTGAACTCATACCATCGACCATTACCTTAAGAGATTATGACGAACGACCATCTTCTCCCGAAGGGTTCTTCCAAAATGTCCCTATCAAACTCGGGGGAAAAACCATTCTCATTGACATTGAGGTTATCGATGCCCCACTCGATTACAATATCGTGTTCGGTCATAGCTACATGTATGCTATGAAGGAAGTTCCCTCTTCCGTATTTCAAACCATGATGTTCCCCCATAATGGGAATATCATTACCATCGATCAAGTTTCACATTATGAGCCTAACCCTTCTGCCAACATCGATAACATCCTCCATTTTGTCCACACTAATCCCGATACTTACCCACTTATCGAGATGGGCCCCAGAATTTTCAAAGACCCATCCTTTCTAGGTACATACCATGGAGCACCACCGCTCATTCATCCTTCTAATCAGGTATGTGTCGTCTCATCCAATGAAACTAAAATTGGAGATACTCTTCCTCCTAATGAGGCTTCTCTTATATCTGATGTCCCACTAGTTGCATAACTTCTTTCTCAGGAAATACCTAAAAACCCTCCAGCTTCAACTATTCCTGATTTCACCTTACCCCAAAGCCACATACCGATTTGGGAGACACTCCCCCAAGCTCTTACTCAAATCCCCTTCTTTTACCCTCCACTAGGCATACAATCTTTCCAAGTAGCCACAATGCTTACCCTTCCAAATATGGTTCTGGGAATCCTAGTATGGTATCTACATCCACCAACCATGGTCCCTCAACCATCCCTCCCTCCTCAAACTGAAGGAATCCCAATGCAAATTCCAGTACCTACTCCTGCCACACCACCAACACCCCCACTTACTAGTACTACTGCTACAGTTGGTGGCAGACGAAAAAATAAAGAGCCCACCTCTCCCCTACCCCCATGTGTCCAACCTCCTTGCACATTATGCGATAAAGAAGGACACCCCACCAATAAATGCCCATCTTTACCAGAGCTACACAATCTAATTCAACTCAATCGAGCACCATCACCACTCATCGCTTCATCAAGTACTACCGCTACCTCCCCTAACACAAGTAGCAAAGGACTGAAAACGAAATTCACTTGCACCATCTATTCAAAATATGGCCATTATACACACCATTGTCTAGCACTCCCTCAATTCCAATAGACACTAACAATAGTATGCCAGAGATTTCAGCAAGAACCCACCCCATCTGCATCATCCTCACCAAATGTCACTAACATCCATTATTTCACGACCTCAGTCAATGAACGTATGAGATTCCCTTGTTCTCTCTGTGAATTGTTAGATCATTTCACATACCAATGTCCTATGATCATTGAATACAGGAAATGCCAAATGACCTGGATTCAAAACCCTCCACCCCCCCTGCAGAATTGGTGATTAACCCTACTTCATCACCAGAGGTTCTTCATATCATTTCTCCTGAGCCTGAAGCACTCCCTACTCCTCCATGGTTCTTATATGATTTATACGAGTATTTTCCCCCAAATTCCCCCAATTCTCCAGTTCATTTTCCTACAGAAAGTTTACACCCGACTACCATTTTTAACCCACAATATCTCGATATTTAGCTTTTGTTGTGCGAACAATCACAATCCCCTTGTGCCAACCCCCCTACTTCTTTACCACCAGGAGACAAAGACACAGTGACAATCATTGATGTCACTCCTCTCGATCCCCTATATTCATGACAGTTTCACTGCGATGAATATATCCTCAAGGAGTTATCTACCCCTGATTTCCCATGGGATGCGCTCCACCATAGAGCTCTCTTTCTTTCACAGGAAGACTTCACACCTCCTAACCAACACCCCATATATGCAGTCGAAACCAAATATTTTCTCCCTTTAGGGCATATAGATTGGTTCAATAACCCTATCCCTGCCCCCGATGCTTTCGAAGAAGGCAATATCACCAATATTTCCCCAACCATCAAAATAGATATTTTCATCAGATCAGGAATTATAGAGGAAATCACCATTGGAGCTGCCTACTCTCCTAAAGAAATCACCACCTACAAAGGCCTCTTCCAGGAATACCGGGACATTTTTTCCTGGTCATACACATAGATTCCTAGCCTTGATCCCTCTATTGTCGAACATCACATAGACACATGGCTTGATATCACACTGGCCTGCCAAAAACAACAACCACTACACCCATCCAAAGAAATGGCCATCAAAGCCGAGATTGACAAATTACGTGTTGCTAGGTTCATCTACCCCATCGCCTATACATCATGGGTCTCCAACCCTATCCCCATTAACAAAAAACAGGGCACCTTTTGTGTCTGTACGGACTTTCGTGATCTTAATCATGCCTGTCCCAAAGACAACTTTCGAATGCCCTTCATCGACCAAATTATCGATAATTGTGTGGGTCATGAGGCTTTGTCCTTCATGGACGGTTTCTTTGGCTATAACCAAATCCAAATCCATCTAGTTGATCAATACAAAAGCACATTTACTACCCCTTGGGGAACTTTTGCATATCGTGTCATGCCTTTTGGCCTCAAGAATGTCGGCACTACTTTCCAACGCACCATGACATACATCTTTCATGATCTGGCTCATATCATCCTAGCATACTTGAATGACCTCATAGCTCGATCCAAGCAACGCACTCAACATCTTGATAATTTACGAATCATCTTCCAAAGGTGTCGTCAATACAACATCCGCTTGAACCCCCTCAAGTGCGTATTCTGTGTCACTGCTGGGTGCCTCCTTGGGTTCATCATTTCCAAATGTGGCATTACCGTAGACCCCCTCAAAGTCCAATCCATCACATAAATTCCACCCCCTTAGAATTTATGCCAACTACAGAGCCTACAAGGCAAAGCTAACTTTTTACGGTGCTTTGTCCATGATTATGTTACTCGTGCACATGGCTTCCTTTGCTTACTTCGTCATGACATCCCATTCCAATGGGATGAACATGCCCAAACCTCTTTTGATGATATTAAAGTGGCCCTCTCCAACACCCCATTGATTAGTCCACCTGAATAAACCACGACTATATCTTCTACATATCATTCTCAGCCATTTTAGTAGCAGGAGTGCTCGTCCAAATAGGGGATGATGACCGTGAGCATGTGATTTACTACATTAGTAAAAACCTTTCAGGGACACCCTTGAAATACAATCATGAGGAAAATATATCCCTTCCAGTTGTCCTCGCAGTCTAGAAGCTGCGCCATTACATTCTTCTTTGAACTACCAAAGTCATAGTAGATTCCAACCCCATGCAATACTTACTTAGTCGTCGGCAAATCAACGGTAAAATTGCTTGATGGATCGTCATCCTTCAGGAGTACGATCTCAAATTTTCAACACCCAAGAGAAAGAAAGCCCTCATCCTCACTGAACTCATCATGGATTTTCCCTCTGATACTACCAATTCCCCCATCAATACTGACTTCCCCGATGAACATGTCTTTCACATCCCCTCAGGTGACCCTTGGTACGGAGATCTTCTCGTCTACCTCCGAACACAAAAATTCAGAAACCACCTCTCCAGAGATGATCGTCAACGTATTCGTCACCAAGACCCATGCTACTTACTCATCAGTGATGTCTTATATCGGCGAGGATTTGACATTTTACTCCGTCGATGCTTGACTATTGATGAGGCCGATCAAGTCTTGAATGACTACCACAACGGTGCTTGCGGGGGCCACCTCTCAGGGATGTCCACCGCTTAGAAAATTATTCACGCCGATTAATTTTGGCCTACATTGTTTCATGATTATATCCACACTGTGAAACAATGTGACAAATGTCATCTTTACACCAACAAAGCATGAGCACCACCTGTTCTTCTACACCCAATCATCACTGTCATCCCCTTTTGCAAATGGGGCATAGACTTCATGACTTGCAACCCTCCATCTAGCAATGGACACAAATACATCATTGTTGCAGTCGATTACTTCACCAAGTGGGTTGACGCCATGCCCACCTTCAACAACACAACCAACACTGCAACACGTTTTTTCTTTAACCACGTCATTTTCCACTTTGGAGTACCACTACAACTAGTCTCTGATCATGGGAAATTTTTTGAGAATGAGAATTTTGTCGAACTCTCATCCAGGTTAGGCCTCTCCCATGATTTTTCCTCCCCATACTGCCCTTAGTCAAATGGGTAGGTCAAAGCAATCAATAAGGTCCTCAAAACCATGTTGCAACGCACATTTAATAAACATAAGACCAATTGGCATCATATGTTATTTTCCGTGCTATGGGATTATCGCACGATAGTAAAAAATGCCACTGGTTTCACACCATTTCATCTAGTCCACGGGGTTGAGGCCACTCTTCCCATTAAGTGCGAAATTCCCACCTTACGCACTGTTATTGATCTATTACCTTACACTACTCCAATGGAGCAACATTTACTAAACTTAGAGTCCTTGGATGAAGATCATCGATCTTCATTATAGAAAAATGAGGCAGCCAAAAAATGGTCAAAGGCCACCTTTGATCACCATCTCAACCTTCACTCATTCAATGAAGGTGACCTCATCCTCCCTTACGATATCGCTCATGATACTCTCGGCCATGGAAAATTCGAGTCACTATGGCATGGACCTTATATCATCCAACATTGTCTCACTAAAGGCGCATACATTCTGGCCTCCCCTGAAGGCCACCCTCTCAAAGAACCCATCAATGGGTTGTACTTAAAGAGATTTTACGCCTGAGCGTAGCCATTCTACACTAGGATTTTTCTTTTTTGTATTCTTTTTAGATTTTTTAATCTTCTTTCCACACACCTTGCATTTAATTTACCATTTGTGTTATTGACAGATGCCTCCTCCATTGGCCTACCACATCAGTTATGCCGACGGTGCCAGCTGTTGAACACCGAATCTCGCTTCGGCCGCTTGGGCCCTCTATTCTCCCTCACATCAGCTACTCCACTCCAGCAACATATGTTTGGGCTCAACAACCAACAACCAAGAAGAATACACTGCTGTCATTGGTATTCTCACCGAGGCTAGCCACCATCATATTCGTCACCTTAGCATCCTACTAGATTCCCAACTTGTCATCCTCCAGCTCACCAATGTGTACCGTGTTCGCGATTCTTGCCTCTTTCGCAAATACCTGCAAGTTAGACTTTTATCTCGATATTTTGATTTCATTACATTTACACATATTCCAATTCAAATTAATCAAATAGTAGATAACATGGCTAACATAGTATTAGATTGGAATTTATCACATCAAACTACCAATACACATGCATCAAACATCAAATAATATGTCAAAGCATATAAATTAGACATCACCAACATAAAAATAAAACACATATGAACATCACAAAGAAACAAAAATATATATACATATATATATATATATATATATATATATATATATATATATATATATATATATATATATATATATATATATATATATATATCGGTCAAGTGTGCCATCGAAATGTTCACAAAAAATATAATACAATATCCATAGGCTAGTGAACCACCTCGCCCCTAGAGATACAAAACTTTGGTGTCAGCACACCAAGTAGGCTCGCAGGCCTATATAAATACCAAAAAATATACAAATACATATAGAGACACACATGGTGCCTCTAGAGCATCACCACTTGGCCCTCTCTCAGGAGGCGGTACCCCACCAACTATCGGTCCCTCTAGACCTAGAGGCAACCGCCCAGTTATTGTAGCACCTGCTACTGCTGCTCTCCAGACCATGGTCTTCCACGCCAATGGAATACCTACGCACTACTCTAGGACTCCCTCATCCTGGATCCATGACCACATGCCCTCAGGAACTCCCTGTAGCACTGCCTCCAAGTGGTGACGAACATCCTCAAACTCTCCCCCAGCCTCTATTGGAGGAACATGCGATGGCCTTGCATCGGGGTCATCAAAATGACATTTCTTGGATGCTCTCTCATCATCAACAGGCCTTGCCCCAACATCATCACGCCGTCTTCATTCTCCTACCCACGGCTCTCCCCACAAAGGTCTCACTGGCCCCTGACGAGATGGTGCCCTAACCAAATCAACCTCATGCTCGTGAGGTCCCACATCTACACATACACCAAACAAATGATAGAATCAACATCCATATATACAAAATATACATGCAATACTATCTCAAAAAATCAAACCATCAAAAAACACGTCATACCTCTGTGGTCGAACACCTCTCCTGGAGGTAATACCATCTTCGGATCATCCTGGAAGTCGACCCCACAGTACAGATATTGTAGTATGATCCGTGGAATATGCCACCACACCTGTGCAGCCTCGACCATGAAATAATGGCCACCCTACCCACCACAGTGATGAATCAAGATCCTAGACCACCGCTTCAATCGCAACTCTCACACACCAGGTGCACCCAACAACACTCCAGGGCACAACATCAACACCCTCTCTAGGAACCATGCCACCAAGATAGACCCAAAGGAAAACTCCCCAGTGTTAGCAGTATGACATCTATCAATCTTCCCTACCATCTTGGCATGGAGCATCCAACCCTAGTCAAAATGCTTGCCAATGCCCTCTCCATGATCCTTAACTGACCCCCACTAATCCACTGAGTCGCAAGTGAACCATAAACTCTCACAACCATCACTTCCACGCAACGATGAAAAAGGGCATCCATTGCCCCAATACTCACCACGGAGCTCAACATGAAGTTATCCCTCGTACAATACCTCCGTCCTAAGGTAGCCAACTGCCCATCCCTAGGTACTACGGGCTCCAACGGTAAGGGCGTTCCCCGAAAAGGGAGCCCAGTCAGAAAATATACATCCTCCACCACAATGAAGGCCAACTACTCCCCCCGCACCATAAAACAATGCAGATCCAGACTCCACATCCAAATCAAAAATTACAGTAAAAACTCCTATGCCCGCACGAGGGGGCACTCAAAGAACTTCAGCAGCCCACAATCTACCAAAGTGTCATGGACTGCCGACTCCTCATTGGTCACTGCCTCCCTAAGGTGTGACCAATCCCTCTCTCTCCAATGCACCAACATCGCCCAAATGATCACCTGCATCCACATAATCCAGTTCTCGATCAACCATATCAACCATAAACACATCAACATCTCCAAACAAGATAAATTTTACACCCTTCAGCTTTTCCTCCAAGGCACGGCTATTTAACTCCACAGGTGTGCACACATGCGCACCTGTTCTTCCCATAGGTGTGCCCACATGTGCACCTATTCATCCCACAGGCATGCCCACATGCGCACCTGTTGGCCATACAGAGGTGGATTCCTGTGCCCCTATCACATATACATGCGCGCATCATAGCACACATGTTCACTACATAGTTGCACATGCATGCATAACTGTTAAGCTTACAAGTGCACATGCCATGCGCTCCTGTTTCCCCCATTAGGGCACCCCCCTAATTTCCTTATGCATTCTAGTTTGATTTATGTTATAGTTTTTATCTTAGTCTTTTGTTTATATTACTTGATTAGTATTTCTAACTTTTGAATTCACTGTTGTCTTGCCTAGCTAACCCAACTGGGCTTGTAAGAACCTATGTTTTTCTCATTTAGGTGAGAAAAGAGGTGCAACAAGAGTAGTCATGGAATCTGAAGTACTTCTTTAAACCAAGTAGCCAAGCTTCTGCCTCTTCCCATTTCTCAATATCTCCATTTAAAGAGGGTGGTTTGGATTTCTTGAACTCTTCAAGGTCATGAATTTTGGAATGCTTTCTCTTCTTCCCTTTTTTTTGAGAATGTGAGATAGGTTTTCTACTAGAAGATCCCTTGGAGTTGCCAGTTTCCTTTCCAGAGGACTCTCCCGATGAGTGTCCCCTGTCTCTAGGTTGGACCTTCCTCGAGGTAATCCTCCTAGTGTGGTCACTTATGGGACCATGTTTTCATATCTCAGGTGGACTTTGAATTCTCTTCATATGTTGTCGGTCCACATGACTATTTGCAGGTCTATGCAGTACCTATCTCTATATATCGGATAAGCTCTACAAAAAGACTGCATTAATTTCTGTTTTCTTTTCTTTCTCCTTTATCAATATCTCGTTGTTGGCCTTGCAACTCTGTAATTCGGCCATGAGGCTCCTTATAGTTTTAGCCAGATTTGGAAGGCTTTCCACCGCCCTCCTTTCATCAGATTCTTCATCTCTATTATGGGACCCATCCCCCACTTCATGGCACATCACCATCCTTTATTCTTGTAGTTTCCCGTGATTCACTGACTTCTTGAGTGCTAACAAAAAAATTGTTGTTAGCTAACAAGATATTAGTTAATGAACAACACATAGTTCATAATTCTTAAACACACATAGAGTAGAAATATTTCATTCTTTTCTTTAGTAAGGGTTTAACCAAACTCTTTAGGAAAGAGGTAAGGTAGGGCATCACCCTTAAAGTTATTTAATTATGGTTTTTACGCAACCTGTCCATGAGCCCAAGCAGGAAAAGTGTTGTAACCATGCTCTGATACCATGTTGGCACAGGGGAAGACCCAGGGTTCAACGCTACAAAAACACACCAACAAAACCCTAACTACCAGCCCTTTCAGAAACACCTGCAAAGAAGATGAAGTCTCACCCGAGGTAGAGGCAGGGGTGGTTGCAGGACTCCAGTGTCTACAACCTTAGATGGGACATAGATCTGTGACAATAACACCTTAACAGAGCACTTAGAAGTTATAGTTCATCAATACCCAGTCTTAGTTTATAGCGCAGCTAAACCTTAATAATAAATCAGTGCAACATTCCCATAGAGTCAATAAAGTCAAGCACTAAGCATACTAACATAGATCAGATCTAGAATTCATTCACATTATTCAGCACTAAGCTATCATATTAGATTCATTCATCATCTAACAACACACTAATCATTTAATCATATGAACAAGAGAGCAACCATAAACCACAAAGAATTCAGAACACAGGATATACGTGGTTCACCCCCACCCTGGGGCTACATCCACCAACTCTTCATCTTATTTATTAGCTTCTTTCAATATTCTTACATGCACAGAGCCTCAAGATAAAATTCATAGAGGACAGGAGATCTGCGCACTCTTTGCTAGATCCTCCTTCCCTAGGTTACAACACAAAGTCTCTTCACAATCTCTTACAATTACTTGCACTTAGTTCTGCAAGTCTCACACAGTAGGCACAAAGTACTACAACTATTACTTTCACTCACCACAACTTACACCTGACTAGTCACTCACACTTAGCAAGTCTTACATCGCCCAGACTTTTATTTATACATTACAAAATTGGGCCTAAACATGGTAAACCCATGGGCTGACATTCCCATACCCATTACATAATAACAAAAACCAAAAAAGCCAAGATCCCGTTATCTCCACTTCGTCTTGATCTCAACCTTCAACAGCCTGTTGAAGTCCCAAAAATAAGTCAAACATGACCAAGGATCCTCAAATCTTTGTCAAGGGCCAATAGGCCCCCAACACTCACCTGTGACTTGTCCCTAGTTACTCTGATCTAGGTAGTTATTCTTCAAAAGCCTTGATATTGGCTCAAGATGATTCAATTTTTTGTTGTGCTATGACCTCATGTTCAACAATCTATTGGATGACTACTTCGTTGAAATGTCCCTCTAGGTGTTGTTCAGCTGCAGTGACGACTTGCTCCAGTTCTGCTCCTCGACCTTTGATCTCTGCGAACAGTTGGAAAGCATCATCCTGTATAGGTTGGAGCTTCTGAGTCACTTCCATGACTCTGCTTTGAATGGTGTGGACCTACTGTTGGGAAGTGCATTGCTATTGGGATCGCTTCATCCTTTCAACAGATGACAGGGGATTCAACTGTGCCTGTATTATTTTTGCTTGTTGCTTCACCTCCTGGAGCTGTAACTCCAGTGCCCTCAGTCATGGATTCTTAGTAAGTTGCTCATAATTCTAGGAACTTTGATCACGTAGCTGCTTACATTCCATGGAAAGGGACTTTATTCTCTCAACTACGTTCTCGGTAGTTGCTTCTCTTTGATCCCTCACATCCTGCGGAGTGTCGGGCACTGTGCGGAGCTCTAAGACTGCTATTCTTTGTTGTAGCTACTGGATAGCTTCTGCGAGCTTCTCTAATTGATGCGTGACTAAATATTCTTCCTTTGGCTCTAATTCTATCACATATCAGAGTGCTTTGTTGAATGCTTCTTTCACTTCAAGTTGCTCTACAAGCAACTGTTCTTTTTCTCGATGAATCTATGTTTTTTCCTCTTCAAACTTTGTCTGGAGAGAAACCTTCTCTTGCTCTACAACTCGACGTTGTTCTATGAGTACTCCTTACACTTTCTTCAAGGCCTAGGTGGCTTGTTCTATTTCTTCTTGTGCATGACAAAGGAAAGCTTCGGTCACATCAGCTAGTCAGCGGAGTTGGGTTGGCGCATCTCCCAACTCTAGTTCTCTCGATGGCAGGGGCGCAATGGACATTGCGCGACTGGACTGAAGGGCCTGTTGTACCCCTTAGAGTTTGACCTCGACTCTGTCATACATATCCTCCTGCTTCGCTTCTTTTTTTTGCAAGATTTCTTGCGAGGCATCGTTTATAGCTGCGATGATGAAGTCAGAGTCATCGATAGTGAGCACAGTCTTCATATTGGTCAAGTTGGCTCTAGATTTCTTTCGGGAAGAGGGTTTCAGGGGAGAAACCTTCCTCTTCTTCAGGGGATCAGCCTCATCTCTAGGAGAAATTACTTCACCTTACTTCTACTCATATTATTTTCCATTTATCTCTTTTACTTCGTCATCACCCCCTTGGCCAGGTGATACTGAAGCAGTCTTGTCTGATGTGCTACTTAGGTCTTGGAATTCTTTGGTCTTCTTCCTTCTGCTGGTTCCGAGTGTGTCATGTTCTTTGTGAGTATCCTCCAGGATGTCATGGTCAGACATATCTGTAGGGTCAGCAGGGATAAGGATGTCTGCTGACCAGTCCTTAGTTATATCCTCGAGGTCTTCTTCCGTGATATTGTAGTATGACTGAAGCTCCTCCTTATGTTCATCTGCTCGCACAGTAATATAGATGAAGTGTCAATATGCGCAAAACTTCATGAGGGGTCGGAACCTTTGTAGGGTGTTCGACATCATGTGAGGTTTAGCTTCAATGGCCCTCTTCAGCTGGAGATAATATCTATGAAAGACTGCGTTCGACTGCCACTGTTTTCCCATATTGCTCGAGTACCAAAGTGTGGTGAACTTTGGAGAGAGAGGCTCGAAAAACTCAATGTCCAGGAAGGTCACACCTTCCAACATCTCCCAAGCAACAAATGTGATGAGGATCAGGATCCAACTAAAGTGGAACTCGTAGCCCTGATCCTGTGCTTTGCGGCAGTCCAATTCCAGCTGATTAACTAAGTACTTTGCCTAGTTCATCTGTAGGCCTTCCACGTATTTCCCTGCGAGGTCAATGACAAAGCCTGTGACCTGCATGGGTATGTTCTTCCTTACTATATTTCCTACAATTAATTGGCATTCTAGGTGCACTACACCATTCTATATGGAAGCTACCTTGTAGCCTCGCATCCCCTTCTCAACATCGCCTTATGTATCCTTGATATTCTGTGCTAATGTGTGATCTATGGCTTTCCCTGGATAGAAGTCCTGTGGGTCAGGTCCTTGCATACTTAATCTGGTGATCCTATGGATCAGCATTGGATCGACTATGATATGATGGTCTAGCCATAAGTAGCCACCATGGTAACATGAAAGTAGGAGCTTGACACAGGCATTAACTTCCTAGTGCCTTCCAAAGTGTGGGATTTTCATTACATTCAACAGGGTGGACTGCGTGAGGTTCATCGTCCACGGCTGGGGCATTATTTTCGAGTTCTTCCCCTTCATCTTGGTCAAGTATTTATATAGGAAGAGCATACTATGGTTCTTGCGGTCTCCTAAGTTGAAGTTGTTGAAATTCAACGTTGTGATCTTGTCTTGCTGCACTCGAACTGCGCGTATCCCCTTCGGGAGGTATGTAGTAACCATGGTGTATTCAAAATCTCTTGGAACGGTATGATGACTCACCACGCCGGCTAGAGGCGGGATATAGTTGGGTAATATGGTCAGGATTAGCTTTGCATTTTCTAGGTCATCTCTATGCTTGGTTCTCTTTTTTGTTGTTGGTTGGGATGGTCTGGATCCGCGAGTAGTCGACGGAGAGGCCCTCGCTCCTCTCATCGATGATGCATGTACACCTACACACATTACCATTTCAGACATTACTCTTTCATTTATGAGGTCGACGAGTACCTCCTTCAAAAGCTCTTTGACTGCGCTAAGTTCTTTGGACATACACTCTTGTGGTTGAATATCTCGGGTTTGAAGAATAACTACTCAATGCAACAGGATGGATGGTGATAGCGTGATGATCACTATGCGAAATCAACTGATTTGTGGTCTCAAATAATCACGGTTGAAATTTTTTTTCTCGGTGCAAGGCTCTATGGAATAAATAGATAACTAGGCAATGAATCTCTCCAACGGGCGAGAAGACTTCATTACTTCGGTTTTGTCCATTACGACATGGTCCCAACGGCCTGATGGTGATATTTCTGACCATAAATGTTGTTCTAACTGTTTGGGGTGTCGGTCTAATGTTTATACTATTCCCAAAGACTATATTTCTTCGCCATGGCAAAGTGCCTTGTGACATTGTTCTAATATCTTAGTGAAGTTCCAGTTTTGCAAATTTTCCTTTTGTGAAGTTCCCTCTAGAACCTTCTGTAATTTTTTGATTTTGGCTCTTTTCTTACTGAGATGTCTAGCCTTTCTCCTAGTGAGCTTCATCTTGGTATTCCTCTTTCCATTTTGATTCTTATCTTCTTTTGGCATAGTAACTTCGTGTTGTTGATATTCTTTCCTAGGATTCAAGGGCAATACTTCTTCTCTATCTGGGGTAGGTGCTTCAGTATTTTGTGAGTCTTCTTGTGTTCTTACAACTTCGACATCCAATTTTCTGGTTTTAAATATTTTCGATATATTATCCTATTCTTTAATTAAGTGTACGATCCTCCTAGTCATGATATCCTTCAACTCTTGCTTCTTCTGCTCTAAGACTTCTTCTTCTTTCCTTCTGGCCTGATCCCTTTCAATCCAAGGTTTTCCTAGTAATATAGAAAATGGGTCATTGTTCTCAATAAATTTAACAACTTCAAATTCTTCCTCTGTCGAAGTTCCATAGGCACTAATAGATATCTGGGTGAGCTTTCCACATAGGTTTATCATCTTTCCTTTAAATAATCATATTCCTCCCAATGAAGGAATCATAGTAGGATTTCCTAAAGTTTCCCAAGTTCTTTCTATCATAATATTCACCTGTGTTTCTTCATCCATAATGTAGTCAATGTCGAAGTCCCCTATTCTTTCTTCTATGCAATATTTTTCTTTGAAGAGATATGATAAGTTGATATTTTGGTGGTCATTTAGTGTTTCTTTCATTTGTAGCAATATAGTCTCTGATTCTTTTTGGGGTTCTTCCATGGTCTTAGTTTCTTGACCTTTCTCATGGTATTCTTGTGTCAAATTCATTCTTTCAAGCTTAGCAATCATTCTAGGGCAATCTAAAACTTCATGGTCCATAGATTTACAACAAAGACAACTAGATCTTCTACCAAGACATTCCTTAGCTAGATGTCCCAGTCTTCTGCAACTGTAACAAAGGGTTAATCCTTGTTTTCTTTTAAATGATCCCCAACCTTTCCTGTACTGCACACTAGGATCATAATAGCTAACCTGGAAGAAACTCTTTCTAGGATCCTACATCCATTGGTTAGTCCAAACATTCTTTCTATGCATAGGAATAACATATCTTTCACTATTCTTATCAGATCTACTCATATGAAATCTTCTTTCATCTAGTTGCGCCCTACTTTTCAAGATAGGACATAATTTATCAAACATACCTAGATCCATACTTTTGAAACAAAAATTTCCACTTATCTTACCTTTAACAAAGAACAGAGCTTACAGATATTACCTCTTTTCTTCAGATCAGACTTCTTTTCTTTGCAGAAAGCTTCACAGATTAAGTAGAATACTACGCACTAGGGAAACAGATCTACGCATGAATCTTTATCAGTTTTAGGTCAGATCTTCACACAAATCTCCTCTTTCATTAGTTCCCAGCAACCATAGTTTTATGTCTTGACAACAGAACCATTTGTTGGCACAGGGGCAGACCCAGGGTTCAACGCTACAATAGTGCACCAACAAAACCCTAACTACTGGCCCTTTTGGAAACACCTACAAAGAAGATGAAGTCTCACCCAAGGTAGAGGCAGGGGTGGTTGCAGGACTCCAGTGTCTGTAACCATAGCTAGGACACAGATCTGTGACAGTAACACCTTAACAGAGAACTTAGCAGTTATAGTTCATTAATATCCAGTCTTAGTTTATAGTGAAGTTAAACCCTAATAATAAATCAGTGCAACATTCCCATAGATTCAATAAACTCAAGCACTAAGCATACTAACATAGATCAAATCTAGTCCCCGAGGTGTAGGACAGTCGGTGACGGAGTGTGTTATTAAGCCACTCCGTGATGTTAAAGTCACTGGTTCGAAACCTGCGGGGACAAAAAATCCAACCATGCTAAGGGTTGGTGTGGCTTAGGCCAGGTGTGATCCTTGGGTGATTTTGATGGATTAGATGCCCCTGAGTCATAGTTTCTCAAGCCACAGGTTAATCGCGTAGCCAACAGGTCCTGCACAAATTAACAAACAAAAAAAAAACATAGATCAGATCTAGCATTCATTCACATTATTCACCACTAAGCTATCATATTAGATTCATTCATCATCTAACAACACACTAAGAATTTAATCATATAAACAAAAGAGCAACCATAAAGAACAAAGCATTCACAACACATGATATACGTGGTTCACCCCCACCTTGTGGCTACGTCCACCAACTCTTCATCTTCTTTATTAGTTTCTTTCAATCTTCTTACATGCACAAAGCCTCAAGATCAACTTTGTAGAGGATAGGAGATCTACGCACTCTTCTCTAGATCCTCCTTCCCCGGGTTACCGCACAAAGTCTCTTCACAATCTCTTACAATTACTTGCACTTATCTCTACAAGTCTCACATAGTAGGCACAAAGTACTACAACTATTACTTGCACTCAACACAACTTACGACTGACTAGTCACTCGCACTTAGCAAGTCTTACATCGCTTAGACGTTTATTTATACATTACAAAATCGGGCCTAAACATGGGTAAACCCATGGGCCAACATTCCCATATCTATTACATAAGCCCAAAACCCAAAAATCCCTAAAAAGGGGTCGAGATCCCGTGATCTCTTCTTCGTCTTGTGCTCCACCTTCGACAGCCTGTTGAAGTCCCAAAAATAGGTCAAACATGACCAAGGATCCTCAAAACTTGGTCAAGGGCCAACATACCAAATTGTAACACACCCAACTCCTTAGTATTCCTTTAAGGGGTGGGGCATCATAATTTTGTTTTTCCTTGACTAATTTATTGAGATGATTCATTCTCTTCTACTTGCCCGTAGATTTCTAGGGACTGCTATGAGATTATAAAATGACCCTTGGTTTATATATTATGGCTTCCTGAAGTACTTTGGGCATTCATTGGTTGAGGTCCATGTGGCACTCATGTGGATCCACCTCACATGTGTTATTTCCAAGTTCCTTCCTCCACGGTGGAAGACCATCCACAGTTCTATCCCATGAATGGACTTATTCCCTTCCTCATATGTCAGTTGTGGATAGATTCAACTCTTCAATGCTTCATTCCTCTTTACTATCTATGCACAAGACCACCCAGAGTTTCGAACCTCCAAAGTCACATAATCTCACCATGTGACTCCGGCCTTCGGGTTGTTCGGTCTCTCTACCATACTACATCCCAAATCCTCCAAAGTCCCGAAGTCCTGGAGCCCTGGTCACTTCACCAACTAGGGAATTCCTCCTTCCTATGGTGTTCATGATCATTTCATTCCCATTGTCCCCGATAACCTTCCTCCCAATGTTCGTCCCTATCGTCATCCATTTTCCTAGAAAAATGAAATTGAAAAAAATGTTCAAGAATTTCTCACCACATGTGTTATCCATCCTAGTATGAACCCCTACTCTTCTCCTATGTTCATGGTCCTTAAGAAATAAGTCTCTTGGTGCATGTGTCCTGACTTCTGTGCCCTCAAAAAACTCACCATCAAAGACAAATTTCCCATTACTATCATTGATGACCTCTTGGATGAATTGAGTGGTGCACAGTTCTTTACTAAACTTGATCTTCATTTTGGCTACCACCAGATACATATGGATGAGGAAGATATTCCTAAGATTGCATTTTGAATTCATGAGGGCCACTATGAGTTTTTGGTCATGCCCTTTGGCTTGTGTAATGCTCCCTCCACTTTTCGAAGCCTCATGAATCATGTCTTCCATCCTTTTCTCCGTCATTTTGTCTTATTTTTCTTTGATGACATCCTCATCTATAGTAAAACCTGGACAACCCATCTTTCTCATATGGATCGAGTTCTACATCTACTCTCTCACCACTAATTTTTTCTCAAACAATCTAGATTTGCTTTTGGTGCCTTGGAAGTCGAGTACTTGGGTCATATTCTTGGAAAGATAGGTGTCAGGGTAGATTCTAAGAAGATTGAATCTATTTAGGATTGGCCTCTCCCAAAGACTCTCAAAATATTCCATGGATTTCTGGGTTTAACAGGCTATTATCAAAAGTTTGTTAATAATTATGGAAAGATTATGGCACTTCTCACTGCTCTCCTTAAAAATAATTGTTTCACTTGGAATCCAGCATCTGATCAAGCCTTTCAAACCTTGAAGGTGACCATTTGCACCACTCTAGTCCTGGTCCTTACTAATTTCAAAAAGACCTTTGTCCTTGAATGTGATTCTTCCAGGAGAGGAATTGGACCAGTCCTTATGCAAGATTGTCGGCCTTTGGCCTTTACCAGCAAACAATTGTTAGAGAAACATTTGGGCCAATCATTCTATGAAAAGAAAATGTTGGGTATTTTCATGTAGTGGATCTTTGACACCCTTATATATTGGGGAAACACTTCCAAATTAAGATAGATCATCAAAGCCTCAAGTATTTTCTGGAACAACGTCTTTCCTCCCTAGAGCAACAAAAATGGGTGACTAAGCTCTTTGGATATGATTATGAGATAGTTTACAAGAAAGGAAAAGACAATGTGGTTGTTGATGCACTTTCAAGAAAATATGAAGATGAAGGGTCCATTTTTTCCCTCTCCTTTATTGTACCAGATTGGCTCCAATATGTTTGTCAGGAATGGTTACAAGATCCCAAAATTTTGCATCTGATCCAACAATTGTAGGCCAATTCTCCAGTTTCCATAAGGTACTCTTAGCACAATGATGAGCTTCTCTAAAAATGTCATTTGTATTTAAGTAAACAGTCACAACTTAAATCCACAGTAATCTATGAGCTTCATGCTACACCCACAACTGGGCACTTCAGGTTTCCCAAAACCTATGACTAGATCAAACGTTATTTTTCCTAGGATGGTATGAAACAAGAAATTCACAATTTTGTTGCAGAATGTGATGTTTTTCAACACCATAAGGGAGAAATAGTCAAAGCTCCTAGCACACTACAACTGCTTCCGATTCCACCTGCTAGTAGGAGGGATATCTCTATGGATTTTATTGTCGTCTTACCTAAATCAAGTAATAAATCAGTCATCATAGTGATCGTTGATATTCTTTCCAAGTATTCTCATTTATGTTCTCTTCAACACCAATTTACTACCTCCATTGTGGCTCAACTTTTCATGGATCAGGTCTTCAAGCTTCATGGCATGCCTCATTTTATTGTTTCTGATCGAGACCCCATTTTCACCAGGAATTTTTGGCAAGATTTGTTTAGGCTACATGGCACCCAATTGCATCTCATCACAACTTATCATCCCCGGAATGATGGTCAAACCAAATTTTTCAACAAGTGTTTGGAAACATATTTGAGGTGTTTTGAATCGAAAAGGAAAAATCAGTGGGCTTGATGGTTACCACTAGATGAATGGTGGTACAAAAATTCTTACTAGACAACTACCTGCATGACTCCTTTTGAAGAAGTATATGGACAAACTCTGCCTTCAATTCTCTTATACCCGCCATGTGTCTCGAAGGTCCAGGAAGTTGACCAAACTCTTATAGTTTGAGAGGTTATTCTTCATACCCTCAAAGAGAATTTGTTCATGGCCTAGAATCACATGAAGCAACAGGTAGATCAAGGTTTCTCTGAGCATCAATTTTCTGAAGGAGACCAAGTGTTTCTTCGACTGCAACCTTATAAGCAAACTTCCCTCAAGGATGACCATTGTTGGAAACTAGCACCCAAATTTTATGGTCCTTATACCGTTCTCAAGTGCGTGGGACAGGTTTCCTATCAGTTAGATTTTCCTAGTTAGTCTAAGCTCCATCCTATTTTTCATGTCTCCTTCTTAAATAAGGTGATTGGAACTAAGTTCCAAACTCAAACCATTCTTCCCGAGTTGGATGAAGAAGGCTCCATCTGGTTGTTTCCACAAGCATTTTTGGACCAACGTGAGCATCGTCTGCATCAACACACCATCAAGGAAGTATTAGTCCAATGGAAAGATACCACTCCAATAGATGCCACTTGGGAACCACCTATCATTTTTCAACAATTTCCTCATCTCAAGCCTTGAGGACAAGGCTGTTTTTAAGGGTGAGGACATGTTAGGGACCTAACCTCCCTAACCCCTCATGTAGGTAGAATAATATATTTCCATGTAATATAGGCCAATATTAATAAGGCCTAGCAATAAGAAAGAAAAAGTCAAATGTAAGAATACCTAATAGAAGCTTTCGCTTCTAGAAGGATTTTACTCTAGATTATTCTTTTGGATAGACATATTTAGTATAAATACAAGTAGAGGGTATGAGAATTTTTGTCTTGGATATTATTGTAATAGAGATCTTCTCTATTGGAGGTTTCCCCCTCGAAGAGGCAAGTGAACATTGCTATCATTAATCAAGGTTCTCTTTCTGGTGTTACTCTAGTATTATTCTGGTATTTTTCTGGTTATATCATTGTTGTTCTGCCATTTCTAGCGGAAATATTTTTGTTGTGAATACTATTTTATATATGGAATACTACAAAACATGGTTCAAATGCAGAGCAACATATTTACAATTGGAATCAATGAAATCAGTTGTAATCAGTTGGTCACAGAAAGGCATGCAGTGAAAGACACAACATAATATGGAAAGAGAAACCGTCAGTAGAAGCTATATCATCAGAAGGAAATTGTTGAATAATATGGTCAAGTGAACGTGACAAGTAAATGAAGAAATCAAATTTTGAATTCTTTTTATATATGTCAGTGAAATACAAGAGGAAGCACAAATGGACAATAAACAACACTGGAAGAGAGGAAATGAAACTTATACAGGTAGCCCTACATTGATCTACATCTTACAGAAAGTCAAGGGAAGAAAAATCATCATGGAGAAACATCCAAAAAAGAAGAGTAGTAGCATACAAATAGGGAGAAATATCCATAGGGGGATTTATTATTTTTCCCATGATTGGTTCGAATAGGTACAATATCAGGAAGATACATATTGATAGGTAGAGTTAACCTTTTATCAAATATGAAGAGAAAGAACATAGGCACAAAGATATTGGGAGAAGCCCCAAGAGGATATATCCTTTTCCATTGATGTATTGGGGGAGAGTTATAAACATTGATGAGGAACAATGATCATAGGAGGAGCATAAGTATGAGTGTTTCCATGCCTAAGTGTTTCCATCAATGTTGGTGTTGCCATCAATGACAAAGGGGGAGATTGTTGGACAATTGGTTTGGATAGTGGTTGTAACAAGAAAGATATAAAATTCTTAAAGTTAAGGAAAGTGGTTACCTAGAAAAAGTATAAATACACCTCAAGGATTCATTCACAAACAAAGAAGCATGCATACATTGAATATATATCTAGTGAAATTGTTATGGTCTGGTGAGACATTTATGGTATAATATTTTAGTCTATTGGTGAATATGAAGAAGTGAAGTCTGAGGTAGTAAAGGAAAGTCGAAGGTGAAAGTTTCATAGTTGCAACAATAAGGGTTCATACACCCTAAGTTGTATAAAGTTGCAACAATAAGGGTGCAAACACCCTGAGTTGAAAAAATAAGGGCACAAACACCCTGAGTTGCAACAATAAGGGTGTGGAAATACTGAGTTGTAGCAAGTTATAGAAAGAAGTGCAAAGACACCCTAAGTTGGAGAGATAAGGGCATAAACACTCAGAGTTGCAACAATAAGGGCGCAGACACTTAGATTTGTAGAAATGAGGGCATAAACACTCAGAGTTACAACAATAATGGCATGGAAACCCATATTTGCAACAAGGACAAATTGTATCTTAGATGGTATGGCATATGTGTATGGAATGTCTTGGAGGTCCTTGTGACACATGGTGCATGGTTGCATATGATTGAGGTAATATTGTTACATGTGCTGATATTATGGTATATCTGGGAGGTATTAACCTCCACTTGTAACCCTTGACAAGACTAGAACATTCCAAGAAGCAATAAGAAACCCTAAAGAATTGGACATAACCCTAGAAGAGAAGTCGGCTAAAGGAAATATTTAATATTGAGTTTTTAGCCTCTAGAATGAGAAGTTGGCCCGGAAAAATAAGGAGTAGCAGTATAAATATAGGACGCCAGAGCTCATTTGAAGGACACAACTCACAACTGTAGAAATTCAATAGTGCGCACTGCAGAAATTTTGTGTGCAAGTCTGGAGGGTAGCTGCAGTTGCAGTTACTACAAACCTGTAATTTCGGTCTGTTTGGGTTGGAATTTTTTTATCAATATTGTTTATCTTTGCTTGGTGCATTAGCCTTGGTTGGATATTTATTTTCTATTGGAATTATTCTCTTTCAAGGTTAAGGTGCTTGGGGGTGGCATTTGTGCCTATGGTTGGGTGACAATATTTCTATATTGTCTATGGTTAAATGAGGACACCCACTTTTCTAACAGGTTATGGGCACACACATCCTTCATTCAGTCTAACCACTAGAAGGAATCCAAGCCATAAGATCATCAGGCTCATTAAAGAACTTTCTCTAGAGTTTCTAGCAGGTGCAGTCAATGAAGCATTGTCGCTAGGGTTACTAGCAGGTGTAGTTGTAAAACCCTAAAAACCTCTTGCCCAACACCTTATGATGTTACACCTTACTCAAGGAGAGGATATTCTAGTATGCCTTTGTCCAATGCACCTATCCACACTCTCATAAGGAAAAAACATCAAGGTGGATATTTTAGGTCAAAGTTAATGTTTGACCAATAAAAGTCAAAGTTTGACTAGCTATCAATGAACATAAATCATGAATGAAAAGATGGATCATCTACACTATTCAACTCTTACGAGAACTCTTGAAGATGACACGTGGATAATTTACAGTGGAGATTCCAGGCATATGACAGGAGACCAAGTCAGACTCTCTAGTCTAAATGAAAAGAAGACATCCTACAAGGTAGAACTTGGAGATAAGAACACCTATCTAGTCGAAGGAATTGGTCAAGCCTCCATCAAATTGAAAAAAAGTAACAATGTTCATTTGAGCAACATCTTATATCTACCTAGTTTAGAAAATAATCTTGTATCTATATCTTTCGTATAAGACAAAGGAAATAGAATAACCTTTGTAGATGGTGAAGTACTATCTTGTTCTAGAGACTCCAGCATAGAGAATGCTATAGTTATTGGAACTCATGAAGGAAGGCTATACAAACTACTAGAATATAATGATGAAGCTCTTATACATGAAGAAGTCAATCCTAATGAACTTTTGTACATAAGGTATGATCATATTAACTATCAAGCATTACCTTTCCTCAAAAATATGGTTAAAGGAATACCAAAACTACAATCTACACATGAAGGAATTTGCAGAGGATGTGCTCTTGGTAAAAATGTTAAGAAGCCATTCTCAAGCAACAATAATAGATCTAAGGAAATCTTAGATCTAATATATTCAGATGTTTGTGGTCCAATGCCAGTCAAATCTCTATGAGGTTCCCTTTATTATGTAATATTCATAGACGATTACTCAAGAAAGACTTGGTTTTATCTCCTAAAGAAAAAGGATGAAGTTTTCAGCAAGTTTCAAGAATTCAAAGAAGAAATAGAAAACCTCACAAGCAAGAAAATCAAGATTTTGAGAACAAATAATGGAGGAGAATACACATCCAAGGAATTTGTTTCCTTTTGCAAATAAGCACGGATTAGGAGGGATCTAAACATTCCTCATAATCCTCAACAAAATGGTGTAGCAGAAAGGAAGAACAGATCCATTGAGGAAACCGTGAAGGCACTAATGAATTATCAAGGTTTGTCCATGTATTTATGGGGAGAAGAAGCCATGTCAATAATAAATGTTCAAAACAGAATTCCCCACTGCATATTAAAGGATATGACTCTAGAAGAATCCTTCTCAGGAAAAAAACCCAATGTGGAAAACTTAAGAATCATTGGGTGCCCTGTTTACATTCATATCCCTAAGCATAAAAGGAAGAAGCTAGAACCTTCAAGAAAAAAAGGCATATTTTTTGGATACAGTGAATCATCCAAAGCCTACAAAATTTATATCCCAGAACAAAATAATTTTGAAGTCAACAGAGACATGACCTTCAATGATAAGATGGATTTCAATAAATATATAGAAGAATCCATAGAAGAAGAAGAATATGAAGAGCTTAAAGAAGAAATGACCCATCTTCCAGAAAGTCAAAATGAAGAACCAGAACAACTTGATCATCTGATGCAACCATGTAAACCTATTGAACCAGTCATTGTACCCAAAACTAGAAAACTTCCAGCCTGGCTTGAAGCTACTCTACAAGAAGTAGAAAGACTCAAAGCCCTAAGTGGCACCTTTAGAGAAAGAAAAAATCCCAAAAGATTCTCCAGTTATGCAACATGTATGAAAAATATTATAAATGAAGAACCCACCACATTTTAAGAAGCAACTTAGAAGAAAGAATGGAAAGAATCCATGACAGAAGAACATCAATCTATCATGAAAAATGACGTATGAGAATTTGTTCCTAGACCTAAAGAAAAATCATTGGTAACTTCAAAATGGATCTATAAGATCAAACATGCAGGAGACGAAAGTGTGGACAAATACAAGGCAAGGTTCATAGCTAGAGGGTTCTCTTAGAAGGAAGGAGAAGATTATGATGAAACCTTTGATCCTATTTCCAGATATACTTATATTAGAGCCATTATATCTCTTGCTTCCTCCATGGGATGGAGTCTACATGAAATGGATGTAAATCCAACTTTCCTCAATGGAGAAATTGAAGAAGAAGTATACATTGAACAACCTCGAGGATTTGAAGTACATTCCATAGATACTTATGTTTACATATTAAAGAAAGCCTTGTATGGACTCAAACATGCTCCAAGATCTTGGTATGCCAGAATAGACAACTACTTAATAAGACTTGGTTTCTCTAAAAGTCACGTAGATCCAAATCTCTACTACAAAGTTGTGAAAAATGCACCTATGATTATACTACTATATGTCAATGTCTTATTCTTGACAGGTACAAAGTCTCTCGTCACCCAGTGTAAGAAGGAACTAGCTTCTGATTTTGATATGAAAGATCTTGGTCTCGTGCACTATTACTTGGGACTAGAAGTATGGCAGAAGCGTGGTGAAGTATTCCTTGGAAAAGGAAAGTATGTAGTAAATATTCTTTAGAAATTTGGAATGATGGATTGCAAATCCATGGCCACTCCTATGAGCACAGATATAAGAAAATTAAAAGACTCAGAATTTGATCCAGTAGACCTATCACTATATCAACAATTGATTGGTTCGTTGATGTATCTAGTAAATACTCGACCATATATTTTCTTTTTTGTAAAAACCTTAAGCCAGTTCCAGGTAGAACCTAAACATGAGCATTGGATAACTACAAAGCATGTTCTAAGATATATTCATGGGATGCTAAACTATGGTTTGAGATATACTTCATCTAGTGATATACAACTTCATGGATTCATAGATTCAGATTGGTCAGAGAGTGCAAAAAACAAAAGAAGTACATCATGGATGTGTTTCATATTAGGCTCTGCTATTATATCATGGGCCAAAAGGAAACAAAAGTCTATTGCACTCAACATAGTAGAAGCAGAATATATCACAGCATGTGATGCATGTACCAATGAAATATGGCTGAGGAAACTAGTTTCTGGATTATTTGATCAGGTACCAGATTCGACCGTAATATACTGTGACAATCAAATTTGTATAAGGCTATCTGAACATCCAGTGTTTCATGACCGGTCGAAACATATTGAGATCAAATACTATTTTATTCGTGATAAAGTCCAAGAAGGAGAAGTGAAATTCCAGTATATCTCCACAGATGAGCATGTAGCATACATTTTGAAAAAGTCTTTTTCCAGAATAAAGTTTGCATACTTAAGAGACAAGATGGGGCTCATGGAGATAAATCCCTTAGCTTAAAGGGAAGAGATGGCTCCCCAAGTTGGGAGGGAGAACTGATATATGTTATTGATTCATGGGAAGTTCCTTTCCAATTCAGAAAGTGGTTTGATATCTCTGACGGACAAACATTTTCCATTTTGGAAAATGGTCTAGATTGGATAGTCATTTTTGTAATGAAAATGGTCTGATAGATTTTTAATGTACCATAGACAATGATTCCCCTTGTGGCCAGTGTGGGGGAATTTTCTAGGACAATAATTCTTCTTTCCAGTCACTCTGGGTAGTGGTCAAGTAGAATGGTCTGCCTCACCGGGTAGTCATTCTTTCTAAGTTCATAGCTGTGAGAATTTTTGAAGAATGGTTTGTTTTCGATATTGATGAAGGATAGTCATTTCCTTAGGAAATGGTTTGGACATTCATTCCCTATGGATGACTCATTCTCTCTAGGATGCACTATGATTAGTGTCAAAAGAATGGCCCAATTAGGTGAATGGTCCAGGTTCACCAATCACATACATGAATTCCCTAGGGCAGACTCATTCTCTCAAGGTTGCACTATGATTGGTGTTGGAGGAATGACTCAGTTAGGTGAAAAGTCCAGGCTCAAAAATCAAGGATAATTATTCTTCTATGTTTAAGAAGAATAGTACAGATAACCCATGGCTAATGTTTTACCTTGTGAGGGCAGATGCTCTTACAGATCTCACAAATGTGAGTGGAAGAATGGCCCAGATGATTCAGTTTGTATCATGATATTGTTTATGTAGATTGATATCAGATGATATGATTGTTATAGAGAAGGGAGACTATCAAGTTGGATAGTGATGATGATGCTAGCAGTTGAATGGTCTATTTGTGCTCAATACCATTGAATTTTATACCTCCCTAGCTAGGAGGGAGTGTTCATATTATGGTAGCTGCAGGAGGTATTAACCTCCACTTGTAACCTTTGATGAGAGTAGAACATTACAAGAAGCAAGAAGAAATCCTAAAGCATTGGACATAACCCTAAAAGACAATTCGGTAAATGAAATATTTAATATTGAGTTTTTAGCCTCTAGAATGAGAAGTTAGCCTAGATAGCTAAGGTGGAGAAGTATAAATACAGGACACCAGAGCTCATTTGGAGGAAATATCTTGCAACTGCAGAAATTTAGTAGTGCGCACTGCAAAAATTTAGTGCGCAAGTCTGAAGGGTAGTTGCAGCTGCAGCTACTGCAAACCTGTAATTTTGGTCTTTCTGGGTTGGAATTTTTTATCAGTCTTGCTTATCTTTTCTTGGTGCATTAGCCTTGGTTGGCTAATGATCTGGTACCAGAATTATTCTCTGTCAAGGTTAAGGTGCTCGGGGGTGGCATTTATGCCTATGGTTGGGTGACAATATTGTTATATTGTCTATGGTTAAACGAGCACACCTACTTTTCTAACAACATGCTTGAGACATACTCTTTGTACTTGATATATGGTTGTTATGGTTAATTATTAAAGGCACATATTGGTGACATTGGCATATACATGAGGCTTATCTTATGGTACATGTCATGAGTAAGAGTGATATGGTATATGGTTGAGACACATTTCATGGTAGATGTTATATTGTATTGGTGTTGATGTACATGATTGATGTACATGGTTGATGTGCATGGTTGGCACATGGTATGGTATTGATGGTTGATCTTCTTGGTGTAGTATATGGTTGATACATCGTATGGTATAAGTGTTAATGTACATTGTTAATGTGAATGGTTGATGCATGGTTTGGTAGAGTGTTGGTGCATGGTTGATGCACTTGGTGTGGTACACCATTGATGCTTGGTATGGTACGGGCTGATGGTTTGGTACATGCTTTGGTACATGGTTGAGACACATATATTGTGATCGTATGTTGGTGATGTTGGACATCTAGTTGATAGGTGTCCTTGGTATATGATTCATGTGAGAGGATCTGGTTGAGTATCTGTGATAGTGACAGGTTGGATAGGTTGATCAGTGATAGGTTAAGGTGATAGGTTGGATACAGTAACAGGTTACAAGTTGATGTGACACTGGCAGTGATAGTGACAGTGCCAGTGACAGTCATAGAGATGATGGCAGTGGCAGAGATAGTGGTAGTGACAATTGGTCTACACTTATATTTTAGGGTGACATGATGGGGAAAGAAAAGGGGGTTGTAGCCTCCTTCCAGTTGGAGCTGGAGAATCAGGGAGTTGGATATTCCTTTGGGTTGGATCTTGTAGAGGTTGTGGTACACGATTGATGCTTGGTATGGTACATGTTTATTATTTTGTACATGCTTTGGTACATGGTTGAGACACATATCTTGTGATGGTATGTTGGTGATCTTGGTACATTCTTTGTACAAACATGTGTTGGTGATGTTGGACATCTATTTGAGAGGTGTTCCTGGTATATGATTCATGTGAGAGGATCTGGTTGAGTATCGATGATAGTGATAGGTTGGATAGGTTGATCAATGACAGGTTAAGGTGATATGTTGGATATAGTGACAAGTTACAGGTTGATGTGACAATGGCGGTGACAATGACAGATACAGTGGCAGTGATAGTAGCAATGATTATGGTAGTGACATTTGGTATAAACTTATATTTTAGGGCGACGGGACAAGGCAAGGAAAGGGGGTTGTAGCCTCCTTCCAATTGGAGATGGAGAATTAGGGAGTTGGATCTTCCTTTAGGTTGGAGCCTTAGAACTAGGTGGTTGTAGCCACCTTCCGGTTGGAGCCAGAGAACCCAGGGGGTTGTAGCCTCCTTCTAGGTGGAGCTAGAGGATTTAGAGAGTTGTAGCTTCCTTCAGGTTGGATCCTGTAAATAGGGGGTTGCAACCTCGTTCCAATTGCAGCTGGAGAATTTGGAAGTTGGTTCTGCCTATGAATGAATTCTTGATATATATAAGAAATCATTCTATGGTTTTCTCCCATTTGTATTTCCACGTAAATACTGGTGTATTGTGTATTTGATGTGATGTTGCTTATGATTATATGCTCATGATATATTGAATAAAATCATATATGATACATTTATGATAAACTATTGAACATTGTTGATAAAGTGAAATAATATATATTGTGGTTAAAAATAGTATAAATTGCTCATACTGATTCAACCCCCCCCATTTAAGTATTCCAACAGATAATATCCAGAAGTAAGGTAGTACCCATACTAGTCATTGTTAAGGCTCTACCAGAGAGTTCATATGCTTACAAGTAGCATCTAGCCTTAGTCCCATACATGAAACCAAATATTTCCCTTGGTTTTTATTTAACCTCATGCCCAAGAGTTAAGAAAACATATATAACTTTATATATAATATAAAAATTCTTATAATAAAAACAAATAAAAAAGCATCAAATTTATGAATAAATAAAAATACTATTATATAGAGGATTCTCAATAACACTCAAATACAAATATCTTAACAATAATAATATTTTATTCTAAAGATTTATATTTCTATAAGGTTTTAGTTATGAATTTTATCAAATTGAAATTTGGGTTAATATCTATTTTTAATAGGGCTCAAAGTCATTAAAAAATATACTTATTTAGAATACAATGTGTCACTTACTGAAATCAATCGTAGGTGGGGAGTATAACAATCATTCTTCCCTAACTGAATTTAATTGACAAAAAAAGATAAATGTATTATTTATATAAAAATAATATTACAATGTATATATAGAAAATGATGATAAATGCATTTTCACCTATCTATTTTTTCATAATTTTTTTTTTTGAGTTGTATTAAGTTTAATGAAATTATATCTAATTTAAAATAGTAAATGATAAAAAAAATTACAATCCAATAATACTTGAATAAATCTAGGATTCACATGAAGAATCATTCCTTTGATTCTAAGATTAATATGAATTTAAATTGATTAATTATAAAATATACAAATTTTGAATGTTGCAGAAGTTCATTTGAATAAATAAAATAACAGTAAAAGATTAAGAATCTTCGCCAGGTTAATGGAGTGAGACAGAATAAATAAACGCTGAAACAAGTTCCTACAATGTCCATATGACTCTGTCCTTTTTCAAAAGTGGGAGAAAAGACACAATGTACACCCATAAATTGAATGGCCAAGATACAACGTCCTCCAACATCGTGAACTGTTAGATTTCATTTTATTTGAAAAATTAAAAGCACCATCTACACCAAAGCTCATATGGAATTTAAAGGTACAAAGTTGGATGTCCTCATTTCATATAGTGTTAAATTTCCCACCAACCTTTTCATTGCGACAAGAGGTGCATTCTACAGTTTAGTATGGGGATGCTCAATCTGGAGTTGACAGGTGTCCATTTAAAAATATATATATAATATTGACTAAATAAAAAAACAATGTCGGCATTATGTAAAGTTTTATAAGGAAAGAGAAGGAGATGTGTAATTCCTTCTATTCTCAACCTAGATTTGACATGCGTACATTTAAAAATATATATAATATCCACTAAGAAATATATATTTAGTTAGGTTTAATAAAAAATAATATGATACTTTAACAATCTGGGCGTGCTCTGTAATATATGGGAAAGACTTATGGAAAGTTTTAAGTGAGTTGCAATGTAAAGATCTATTGTGAGTTTGATCAATCATGCATAATCGATAGATCCATTATATGTTGACACATCCATTATTTTATATGTCAACTCCAAAAGGAATACACAAACATGCATAATTTGCATCAAATATATATAACTTAGGAATGCTTAGATCCAATTTAATTAGGCTACATATTTCATGATTTTATTTTAGCATAATATCTATATATATAATCTTGTCCTGTATGCTCTAAATAATTGTGTTATAACTATGATGAGATTTCATAACAAGTGCATATTCAATATCAGTAAAACCTAATTGCATATTGTATAAATTATCATGTTATGATTACCAAATTTTATATATTTAATATTATTTAAATATGGAAAGATTTGTTTTGTATAATTGTCAACTTTTATATAATTAGCATTACTTAAACGTGAAAAGATTTGTTTATCAGTTATAATTGTCAATTTGTATATTTAAATTTCACTAAAACTTGGTAAGATTTATTCATATAATTCTATGGTTCAAAATCATGATGCCTATACCATATATTAGATTCCATTTCATCTAACATGCAAACAAAATTAAGTAATATTTTTCATCCTAAAGAATGGTGCAATCAATGCACACTTAACTCCTAATCTATCATGCAAACTAGCACAATAGGGATCATTATCAATGAAACAACATGATCATAAATAACATTAAATAACATTATGTTGGAGGTTAATAGCATAATTTGCATCAAATAATATATGTATGTGATAAATAATCTATATTCTATTAATATGATAAATGATCTATAATCTATGTGTTATGATTCATAATAATCTATATGATATATTAGATTATGATCCATAGATTATTCTATATGTGAGATCATATTTACATTAATTCACATTATATCCATATATATTTATATATCAATATCAACTTTAAGAATATGATTCATAGTAACATATAAATTATATCCATAATTTACATGAATCACTGATGGAGCATATGTTAGATTAAATTTAGTAATTCATAATGTATAATCCCGATATATCTATGATTTATTTGTGAATGATGGTTCTTTTTGAATTAGAGTTTCTTTTATTACGTTGATATATTTTTGAAAGCAATAACTAACTATAAAAACAATGAAAATAGGGTATAATATTTTGAATAATTATTACAAATTTCAACGGTATTCCTAAATAATTATTAAGGTGAATATTAAATCTAGATCAATATCAAACTTATGTTAGAGGATCAACCTTCTCTTAGTTGTTAATTTCCATAATATTTTAATTGCTTGAAGACTTCAAATTTAGCATGAGCTATTGCATATTTATTATGTATCATATAAATATATAAGATTACTTTTTAATGAGTCTAATATGATAAAAGTATTAGGGTTTTGGATATCCATCCATTTTCAAATTGTTTCAAATGTAAAATAACAAAAAGTATATTTGGATTTACTAAGATAACAATTCAAGATGAAGAGGATGAAAGGGTTCTCAAGATATATAAATATGTTAAAATCAATTATAAAAATAAAGAATGTTTGAAAATTCAAGAGGTTTGGTTTATACTATTGATATGTTCAAATCATGGAAACTAAAATAGAATGCAATATCAATCATTGAATACCTGCATTGATTTCATCAATGATATAACAAAAAACAATCAGACATATTGATTTCAGTGATGATATTAAAAATATGACTTATATAAATAAGGGAGTTGAAATGATTTCAACAATGATATAACACAAAACAATAGGGTGTTGGAAAATCTTTAACATATAGCGCATGATTGTATACTTGTCATTGATGGCAAGTACAACAGTGAAGATGGCATGAGTACAGAAAGTATGAAATAGATGGGCATTATGAGAAGATGTTGCAGGAAGGATTTGTAGGGTTTGGTCATAATGGATTCCATATGTTGTAATGCATCATCTTTTCCTTTTCAACTAATGAAAGCTTTCAAAGCTATTACTATCGTGTTCGACGCTCATGGTTACTAGAGTTTTGGGCTGGAATGATGTCTCTGGAGGGGACACGAGTTGTGCTAGATACTCGAAAAGGACTTGTTCATGTAGCTAGGGGAGATGAGGGTTTGTTGCACTTTCAATGGCTTAATCGAACAGGTAATGTGGTAGAAGTTGATCAAATTGTATTTCCAAATGAAGCTATATTTGAAAAGGTCCAGGAAACCCCCGAGCGAGTGTACATTTTTGAAATTCAAGGAGGATGATCGTCAATTGTTTTTCTGGATGCAGGTTCCCGATGACTGCCAGATCAAGTGTTGATCAGGCCTGTTAATCTGGACCATCGAATCCATTTCAAAGTTTCACGACTCACGTCTTAGAGAGGCAAGAGATATGACAATTGAAATCAGGATATGCAAAATCACGATTTAATCGTAGCCGTCAGATCAAGGTTGATCTGGACCGTCGACTCCATTTCAGAGTTTCACGACTCGCGACTTGGAGAGGTAAGAAACAAAACTGTTGAAATCGCGATATGCGAAATCACAATTTAATCCCAGCCATCAATTCACGATGTGTTTTGGACCGTTGATCTAAGATTCATTTCGAAGTTTCTCTTATTGCAACTTGGAGTGACAAGAACCTCTATCGCCGAAATCGTGAGATGCGAAATCACGATTTATTCCCAACCGTCAGATCAAAGTGTGTTTTGGATCGTTGATCTAAGCCTCATTTCATAGTTTCACTTATCGCAACTTGGAGTGAGAAGGACCTCCATCGAAGGAATCGTGAGATGCGAATTCATGATGAAATTTGGACTGTAGATTCATCGAGATCGTGGACCATTGATATCAGATCCATCTTGGGGTTTTGGGGATCGTGACTTGGAGAGTCGAGATGCCTCATCTCCAGACTCATGAAAGGCGAATTTGCGAAAAGCACTTTTTGCATAAGCGCTTGATCATAGCCATGGTCTTATAGGAGAAGGAGCTAGCATAGAAAAGCTTTGTATCGGAGCTTCGGAGATCGTGACATGAAGTGTCGAGATACTTGGCCATAGGTATTCTGAAATGATGAAACCCGATTTAAAGGCAAGATTAATAACCCCATCCAACGGTGAAGATAATCTTGAATATGATTGGAGGGCTATTGTGCTCTCACACAGTTAATTTATCAGTTATGAATCTATTAGCGAAACAGACTTATGATTGTTGATCGGTTGGTGTTTTAGTTGCTTGGACGGTTGTTTTTCTTTTTCCGAAGGAGATGCAAAGATGTATGGCTGTGAGCGTGGTGAATAAAAGAGGAAGAGACAAACTGTGCGTGGTTAGGGAGTTCTGGACGAAAAATGAATTAAACTGTAAGAAAGGGAAAATCAAGATGTGCAGTGTGAGACTGAAAATATGCGAAGTGTGAGACTGAAAAATGTGCGTGGTGTGATATAACACTCAGAGAAGAGTAGAATGACAGAACATAGCAGAGAAGAATGACATAACAAGTTGAAGTAGAGAAATGACAGAACAAGTTGAAGCAGAGCAGATTTGCAGAATAGACAAAGGAAGAGAAGAGTTGCAGAACAGTAAGAAGAAGACCAGATTTACAGAACAGAGAAGAAGTGGTAAGAACCAATTTATCTGTGTAGTTGATTATTTAATTATTCATTTATATTTTAGGGTGGTTGGAAGGTGCTAGGGAGGACTGTTGTCCTAAGAGGTTCAAGTAGGGAGCTTGAACACAGGGAGTTGTTGCTTCCATCTGGTTGCAGCCAGAGAAACCAGGGTGGCAGGGTGGTGCAGGGGAGAACAAGTGTTCTCTGTTATACAGGTTGGAGCCCATGTAACTAGAAGTTGGTGCTTCCATCTAGTTGGTGCTGGAACATTAGGGGAGTTGGTGCTTCCTTCTAGTGGGTGCTAGAGAAACAAGAGAGTCGGTGCTCTCAAACAAGTTGCAGCTTGTAAAACAGAGATAGAATCCTCACATTAAGTTGGTGCTCAATTAAAGATGATGTACAGAACTTAAAAGACTGCCTATCATTTTGAAGAATAAGAGGTTTTCTCCCTTTATGGGTTTCCTCATGAAAATCTGTCTCTGTGTATACCTTATGTGTGACTGAAGCTCTTTACTTTTACTATCCATATGTTGTATAATGTTGATGATCACTTGAAGAAAGATTAAGAATGTTTTAATAGACTTAATATTTTTTAAGCACAACAACAATTGATTCAACCCCCCCTCTCAGTTGTTTTAGTAATTTCAACAATTGGTATCAGAGCGGGTTCCTTTCATTCAAAGGTAGATCTATAAGCTTAAATATGACAAGTCATGAAGGGACTTCAACCTCTAAGCCCCCTCTGTTTGATGGAACAAATTTTTCCTTTTGGAAGATTAGAATGAGAACATACTTAATGGCCTTGGGTGTTGATGTTTGGGATGTAGTAGAGACTGGATATAC